>JAVJIF010010465.1:0-123029 GCA_038442645.1 Agave tequilana | reverse complement strand
TAAGTAAATAAACAAAATAAATAACTTGCATGTAAAGGAAAACAAATCTCAGAAATTGACAAACGCAAACAAAGAGATTTATCCTGGTTCGGTCCTTGTGACCTACATCCAGTCCCCAAGCCACCCGCTTGAGATTTTCCTTTAACCTTGATCTTGCCACCCAAAATCAATACAACATGTACACCACTTGTCGAATCCCCTTCGCCAAATGTGTACACCTTCTCTTCCACCAAGAGAACACCTTTACCTTTGTACAACTGCCTCTACAACCAAGAAGCCTCCCGTGTACAATGGTCACCTTGTACAACTTGCCTCTTCAACCAAGAAGCCTCCCGTGTACAATGAACACTTTGAGAATTACAATTCTTTTATCCTATAAGCCTTGGTACAGATGTGTATGTGGACAAGGTCTAGTATAGGAGACAAACTTCAGAGGACTTCACAAATGGAATTTGGAATTTGGTGAAGACTGAAGTTAGAAAACAGTTTTTCAGATTTGCAGATATTGGCTTTTTTGAAAAACTGAGAAAAAACTCTTGGTAAATGGCCTTTGCAATAACTTTCCTATTTATAGCTGAAGACTAGGGTTAGTTAGGGAGTTAATAGGTGCAATTTGAATCAAAGGAACGTTGAAAACAGTTGCACAAAAGACCAGATAATGAAAACTGTCCAACAGTCAGAACTGCCTATTAGTCGACTTGCCCATGGAGTTAGTCGACTAACCTAGGAAAAATTCCTTCTATTAGTCGACTAGGTTTAGCTATTAGTCGACTAGGTCAGTGGCCGTTGGAAGAACAGTTTCAGAATAACTACTTCAAGTCGACTGCAACTACCAACTTAGTCGACTTGACCAGGGATTAGTCGACTAGGGGAATTCTATAAGTCGACTATAAAATGATATTAGTCGACTTGGTTTACTGTTGGTCGACTAATACAGAAACAGAGAGTTGGGCTGTTTCAGGACACAGGATTAGTCGACTTGATAAACTGGGTTAGTCGACTACACACTTGGTTAGTCGACTATAAGGTTTTGTAAGTCGACTAACAAGGCTGTGATATGAGCGTTTGTGACAAGGCTTTTACATTCTATTCCACATATACAGCCCACACTCTATCAACTCTTCTTGGCACATCTTGATCATGTCGGACTCTTGATTCGTCATGTGTTAGAGCTCCAAATGAATTTGATCTTCACGAACATCTTCATCGAAATAGGTTCCAACATCCCCCCTTTTTGATGACGACGCTTTGTGTGCACAAGGCCTCCCCCTGCAGAAAATATGTTATCTTTTCCTCCCCCTGCAGAAATGGGTTATAACAGATAGAGAAATATTTTGTTCTCCCCCTGCAACAAATATATTAGTACATATATACATAGTTGATCTTTAAAAAAAAAAATTTTTATATGGTACCTGCAAGATAAACGTTAGTTGGTACCAAATATAAAAGATCATATCTAACCTTTAGGACTCCAAATCCATTTAGAATTTGGTTTCCACCTGTTAGTATATACATAATTACAAGAATCACATATATCATGCATGTATGAAGCAATATATGTATTTTTATCATAAACATTTAAGTTCTTTGGAATCCATATAAACTTACTTTCTTAGTCTTACTTTTTACAAAATAACTATATGGATGATTATAACATGAAGATTTTGCAATAAAACCAATACCATGATTATCATGTGACAAATTCTGAAAAGATAATAAAGCATTCAAATTTTCTTTTCCTTTATTAAACTTAGTCACATTTTGCAAAAGATCTTCATATTTCTTTTTGAAAACTAACATGTCTTTATTTAATATAGAAATTCTATCATTCAAAGACTTAGTTTCCACTTTCAGAAAAATGTTTTCTTTTATAAACTTCTCATTTTCAGTTTTCAAGAATGATATGACATTTTCAGTTTCATCTTGTTGAGAATTTATAGAAGAACATTGTAATGCATAAACAGAATTTTCCTGTAAAAGTTTCTCATTTTCTTTTAACAAAAATCTGTTTTCAGTTTTTCATTTTTCAGATTCATAAATAACTCATTAAATGCATCAGAGAGTTCAGAAAACGATACCTCTTCATCTTCTATGGTCATGTAACACAAGTTAACATGTTCAGTGGATTCTTCTTCATCAGAAGATGAGGAATCACTATATTCTGAAGATGCTTCGTAGTTCTTCATCTTTTTGAACTTCTTACTCTTGTACTTATCTTTCTTCTTGAGCAAAGGGCAATCCATCTTCATATGTCCTGGTTTATCACAATTAAAACACTTGAATTTATCTTGCTTAAGAAATTTCCTGAACTTCTTTGAGAGCATTGCCATCTCCTCTTCGTCATCATTGTCCGTGTCGGAAGATGCATGGAAGGCGAGTTCTTTCTTCTTTGAACGGTGTTGTCGTTCGTTCTTCTTCCTTTCTTCTAACTGCACTTCATATGCCATTAGATTACCGATTAGGTTTTCTAATGTCATAGTTGAGAGATCATTCGCCTCTTCAATGGCGGTTGTCTTCTTCTCCCATTCTGGTGTGAGTGCACGAAGGATCTTTCGAACTCTTTCGACTTGGGTGTAGTCCTTTCCAAGGGATGCAAGAGTATTGTGATGTCGGTGAATCTTGTAACCATTTCGGATATGGTTTCATTCTCCTCCATTTTAAATAACTCAAACCTGTGGACAAGAACAGATATTTTAGATTCCTTAACTTACTAGTGCCTTCGTGTGTTACCTGAAGAGTATGCCAAATTTGATGTGCAGAAGTTGCTGTTGACACTCGGTTGAACTCTTCTTTGGTAAGGGCACAGAATAGAGCATTCATTGCTTTGGCGTCAAGGTTCGCGTTCTTCTTTTGATCTTCACTCCAAGCGTTGTAGTTGGTTGTGGGCTTGGTGTACGATGCTTCTACGATGTTCCAAAGGTCGTAGTTGAGTGACTGCAAGTATATCTTCATTCTACACTTTCAATAGTTGTAGTTGGTTCCGTCAAATAGCGGTGGACGTTGTGTAGAATGTCCTTCTTTGAATTGGGATGATGAGAACTCAGTTGCCATCCTTGTTGTTGACGAGGTATGCAGGGCTCTGATACCAATTGTTGGATCGTTGAGATAAGGACTAATTGCGGAATTATCTCTTGTAGACAACTATAGATCTGAAATAACTCAAGTCAACACAAATCTAAAACTAGAAGGATTAGCGTTAAGTAAATAAACAAAATAAATAACTTGCATGTAAAGGAAAACAAATCTCAGAAATTGACAAACGCAAACAAAGAGATTATCCTGGTTCGGTCCTTGTGACCTACATCCAGTCCCCAAGCCACCCGCTTGAGATTTTCCTTTAACCTTGATCTTGCCACCCAAAATCAATACAACATGTACACCACTTGTCGAATCCCCTTCGCCAAATGTGTACACCTTCTCTTCCACCAAGAGAACACCTTTACTTTTGTACAACTGCCTCTACAACCAAGAAGCCTCCCGTGTACAATGGTCACCTTGTACAACTTGCCTCTTCAAACAAGAAGCCTCCCGTGTACAATGAACACTTTGAGAATTACAATTCTTTTATCCTATAAGCCTTGGTACAGATGTGTATGTGGACAAGGTCTAGTATAGGAGACAAACTTCAGAGGACTTCACAAATGGAATTTGGAATTTGGTGAAGACTGAAGTTAGAAAACAGTTTTTCAGATTTGCAGATTTTGGCTTTTTGAAAAACTGAGAAAAACTCTTGGTAAATGGCCTTTGCAATAACTTCCCTATTTATAGCTGAAGACTAGGGTTAGTTAGGGAGTTAATAGGTTCAATTTGAATCAAAGGAACGTTGAAAACAGTTGCACAAAAGACCAGATAATGAAAACTGTCCAACAGTCAGAACTGCCTATTAGTCGACTTGCCCATGGAGTTAGTCGACTAACCTAGGCAAAATTCCTTCTATTAGTCGACTAGGTTTAGCTATTAGTCGACTAGGTCAGTGGCCGTTGGAAGAACAGTTTCAGAATAACTACTTCAAGTCGACTGCAACTACCAACTTAGTCGACTTGACCAGGGATTAGTCGACTAGGGGAATTCTATATGTCGACTATAAAATGATATTAGTCGACTTGGTTTACTGTTGGTCGACTAATACAGAAACAGAGAGTTGGGCTGTTTCAGGACACAGGATTAGTCGACTTGATAAACTGGGTTAGTCGACTACACACTTGGTTAGTCGACTATAAGGTTTTGTAAGTCGACTAACAAGGCTGTGATATGAGCATTTGTGACAAGGCTTTTACATTCTATTCCACATATACAGCCCACACTCTATCAACTCTTCTTGGCACATCTTGATCATGTCGGACTCTTGATTCGTCATGTGTTAGAGCTCCAAATGAATTTGATCTTCACGAACATCTTCATCGAAATAGGTTCCAACATTCTCCCCCTTTTGATGACGACGCTTTGTGTGCACAAGGCCTCCCCCTGCAGAAAATATGTTATCTTTTCCTCCCCCTGTAGAAATGGGTTATAACAGATAGAGAAATATTTTGTTCTCCCCCTGCAACAAATATATTAGTACATATATACATAGTTGATCTTTAAAAAAAAAATTTTTATATGGTACCTGCAAGATAAACGTTAGTTGGTACCAAATATAAAAGATCATATCTAACCTTTAGGACTCCAAATCCATTTAGAATTTGGTTTCCACCTGTTAGTATATACATAATTACAAGAATCACATATATCATGCATGTATGAAGCAATATATGTATTTTTATAATAAACATTTAAGTTCTTTGGAATCCATATAAACTTACTTTTCTTAGTCTTACTTTTTACAAAATAACTATATGGATGATTATAACATGAAGATTTTGCAATAAAACCAATACCATGATTATCATGTGACAAATTCTGAAAAGATAATAAAGCATTCAAATTTTCTTTTCCTTTATTAAACTTAGTCACATTTTGCAAAAGATCTTCATATTTCTTTTTGAAAACTAACATGTCTTTATCTAATATAGAAATTCTATCATTCAAAGACTTAGTTTCCATTTTCAGAAAAATGTTTTCTTTTATAAACTTCTCATTTTCAGTTTTCAAGAATGATATGACATTTTCAGTTTCATCTTGTTGAGAATTTATAGAAGAACATTGTAATGCACAAACAGAATTTTCCTGTAAAAGTTTCTCATTTTCTTTTAACAAAAAATCAGTTTTTCATTTTTCAGATTCATAAATAACTCATTAAATGCATCAGAGAGTTCAGAAAACGATACCTCTTCATCTTCTATGGCCATGTAACACAAGTTAACATGTTCAGTGGATTCTTCTTCATCAGAAGATGAGGAATCACTATATTCTGAAGATGCTTCGTAGTTCTTCATCTTTTTGAACTTCTTACTCTTGTACTTATCTTTCTTCTTGAGCAAAGGGCAATCCATCTTCATATGTCCTGATTTATCACAATTAAAACACTTGAATTTACCTTGCTTAAGAAATTTCCTGAACTTCTTTGAGAGCATTGCCATCTCCTCTTCGTCATCATTGTCCGTGTCGGAAGATGCATGGAAGGCGAGTTCTTTCTTCTTTGAACGGTGTTGTCGTTCGTCCTTCTTCCTTTCTTCTAATTGCACTTCATATGCCATTAGATTACCGATTAGGTTTTCTAATGTCATAGTTGAGAGATCATTCGCCTCTTCAATGGCGGTTGTCTTCTTCTCCCATTCTGGTGTGAGTGCACGAAGGATCTTTCGAACTCTTTCGACTTGGGTGTAGTCCTTTCCAAGGGATGCAAGAGTATTGTGATGTCGGTGAATCTTGTAACCATTTCGGATATGGTTTCATTCTCCTCCATTTTAAATAACTCAAACCTGTGGACAAGAACAGATATTTTAGATTCCTTAACTTTACTAGTGCCTTCGTGTGTTACCTGAAGAGTATGCCAAATTTGATGTGTAGAAGTTGCTGTTGACACTCGGTTGAACTCTTCTTTGGTAAGGGCACAGAATAGAGCATTCATTGCTTTGGCGTCAAGGTTCGCGTTCTTCTTTTGATCTTCACTCCAAGCGTTGTAGTTGGTTGTGGGCTTGGTGTACGATGCTTCTACGATGTTCCAAAGGTCATAGTTGAGTGACTGCAAGTATATCTTCATTCTACACTTCCAATAGTTGTAGTTGGTTCCGTCAAATAGCGGTGGACGTTGTGTAGAATGTCCTTCTTTGAATTGGGATGATGAGAACTCAGTTGCCATCCTTGTTGTTGACGAGGTATGCAGGGCTCTGATACCAATTATTGGATCGTTGAGATAAGGGCTAATTGCGGAATTATCTCTTGTAGGCAACTATAGATCTGAAATAACTCAAGTCAACACAAATCTAAAACTAGAAGGATTAGCGTTAAGTAAATAAACAAAATAAATAACTTGCATGTAAAGGAAAACAAATCTCAGAAATTGACAAACGCAAACAAAGAGATTTATCCTGGTTCGGTCCTTGTGACCTACATCCAGTCCCCAAGCCACCCGCTTGAGATTTTCCTTTAACCTTGATCTTGCCACCCAAAATCAATACAACATGTACACCACTTGTCGAATCCCCTTCGCCAAATGTGTACACCTTCTCTTCCACCAAGAGAACACCTTTACCTTTGTACAACTGCCTCTACAACCAAGAAGCCTCCCGTGTACAATGGTCACCTTGTACAACTTGCCTCTTCAACCAAGAAGCCTCCCGTGTATAATGAACACTTTGAGAATTACAATTCTTTTATCCTATAAGCCTTGGTACAGATGTGTATGTGGACAAGGTCTAGTATAGGAGACAAACTTCAGAGGACTTCACAAATGGAATTTGGAATTTGGTGAAGACTGAAGTTAGAAAACAGTTTTTCAGATTTGCAGATTTTGGCTTTTTTTGGAAAAACTGAGAAAAACTCTTTGTAAATGGCCTTTGCAATAACTTTCCTATTTATAGCTGAAGACTAGGGTTAGCTAGGGAGTTAATAGGTGCAATTTGAATCAAAGGAACGGTGAAAACAGTTGCACAAAAGACCAGATAATGAAAACTGTCCAACAGTCAGAACTGCCTATTAGTCGCTTGCCCATGAGTTAGTCGACTAACCTAGGCAAAATTCCTTCTATTAGTCGACTAGGTTTGAGCTATTAGTCGACTAGGTCAGTGGCCGTTGGAAGAACAGTTTCAGAATAACTACTTCAAGTCGACTGCAACTACCTTCAAGTCGACTTGACCAGGATTAGTCGCTAGGGAATTCTATAAGTCGACTACAACTGATATTAGTCGACTTGGTTTACTGTTGGTCGAACTATTATCAAACAGAGAGTTGGGCTGTTTCAGGGCACAGGATTAGTCGACTTGATAAACTGGTTAGTCGACTACACACTTGGTTAGTCGACTATAATTTTTGTAAGTCGACTAACAAGGCTGTGATATGAGTGTTTGTGACAAGGCTTTTACATTCTATTCCACATATACAACCCACACTCTATCAACTCTTCTTGACACATCTTGATCATGTCGGACTCTTGATTCGCATGTGTAGAGCTCCAAATGAATTGATCTTCACGAACGTCTTTATCGACATAGGTTTCAACATTCTCTCCCCTTTTTGATGACGATGCTTTGTGTGCACAAGTCCTCCCCCTGCAGAAATATGTTATCTTTTCCTCCCCTGCGAGAAATAGGTTATAACAGATAGAGAATATTTGTTCTCCCCCTGCACAAATATATTAGTAACATATATACATAGTTGATCTTTATCAAAATTTTTTATATGGTACCTGCAAGATTAACGTTAGTTGGTACCAAATATAAAAATCATATCTAACCTTTAGGACTCCAAATCCATTTAGAATTTGGTTTCCACCTGTTAGTATACAAATTGCAAGAATCACATATATCATGCTGTAATGAAGCATATATGTATTTTTATCTAAACATTTAAATTCTTTGGAATCCATATAAACTTACTTTTCTTAGGCTTTCTTTTTACAAAAGAACTATATTGATTACTATAACATGAAGATTTTGCAATAAATCCATACCATGATTATCATGTGACAATTTTGAAAAGATAATAAATCATTTAATTTTCTTTCCTTATTAAACTTAGTCACATTTTGCATAAGTCTTCATATTTCTTTTTGAAAACTAACATGTCTTTATCTAATATAGAAATTCTATCATTCAAAGACTTAGTTTCCATTTTCAGAAAAAGTTTTCTTTTATAAACTTCTCATTTTCAGTTTTCAAGAATGATATGATATTTTCATTTCATCTTGTTGAGAATTTATAGAAGAACATTGTAATGCATAAACAGCATTTTCCTGTAAAGTTTCTCATTTTCTTTAACAAAAATCTGTTTTTCAGTTTTTCATTTTTCAGATTCATAAATAACTCATTAAATGCATCAGAGAGTTCAAAAACGATACCTCTTCATCTTCTATGGCCATGTAACATAAGTTAACATGTTCAGTGGATTCTTCTTCATCAGAAGATGAGGAATCACTATATTCTAAAGATGCTTCGTAGTTCTTCTTCTTTCTGAACTTCTTACTCTTGTACTTATCTTTCTTCTTAAGCAAAGGGCAATCCATCTTCATATGTCCTGGTTTATCACAATTAAAACACTTGAATTTACCTACTTAAGAAATTTCCTGAACTTCTTTGAGAGCATTGCCATCTCCTTTTCGTCATCATTGTCCGTGTCGGAAGATGCATGGAGGCGAGTTCTTTCTTCTTTGAACGTGTTATCGTTCGTCTTTCTTCCTTTCTTCTAACTGCACTTCATATGTCATTAGATTACCGATTAGGTTTCTAATGTCATAGTTGAGAGATCATTCGCCTCTTCAATGGCGGTTGTCTTCTTCTCCCATTCTGGTGTGAGTGCACGAAGGATCTTTCGACTCTTTCGACTTGTGTAGTCCTTTCCGAGGGATGCAAGAGTATTGGTGATGTCGGTGAATCTTGTAACCATTTCGGATATGGTTTCATTCTCCTCCACTTTAAATAACTCAAACCTGTAGACAAGAACAGATATTTGTTTCCTTAACTTTACTAGTGCCTTCGTGTGTTACCTGAAGAGTATGCCAAATTTGATGTGCAGAAGTTGTTGTTGACACTCGGTTGAACTCTTCTTGGTAAGGGCACAGAATAGAGCATTCATTGCTTTGGCGTCAAGGTTCGCGTCTTCTTTTGGTCTTCACTCAAGCGTTGTAGTTGGTTGTAGGCTTGGTGTATGATGCTTCTTCTATTGTTCCAAAGGTCGTAGTTGAGTGACTGCAAGTATATCTTCATTCTACACTTCCAATAGTTGTAGTTGTTCCGTCAAATAGCGGTGGACGTTGTGTAGACTGTCCTTCTTTGAATTGGGATGATGAGAACTCAGTTGCCATCCTTGTTGTTGACGAGGTATGCAGGGCTCTGATACCAAATGTTGGATTTGGTATGGTTGTTGCCTGTTGACTTTGGCTCGCCCCTGCTGCTGATACCAATTATTGGATCGTGAGATAAGGACTAATTGCGGAATTATCTCTTGTAGGCAACTATAGATCTGAAATAACTCAAGTCAACACAAATCTAAAACTAGAGGATTAGCGTTAAGTAAATAAACAAAATAAATAACTTGCATGTAAAGGAAAACAAATCTCAGAAATTGACAAACGCAAACAAGAGATTTATCCTGGTTTCGGTCCTTGTGACCTACATCCAGTCCCCAAGCCACCGCTTGAGATTTTCCTTTAACCTTGATCTTGCCACCCAAAATCAATACAACATGTACACCACTTGTCGAATCCCTTCGCCAAATGTGTACACCTTCTCTTCCAGAGAACACCTTTACCTTTGTACAACTGCCTCTACAACCAGAAGCCTCCCGTGTACAATGGTCACCTTGTACAACTTGCCTCTTCAACCAAGAAGCCTCCCGTGTACAATGAACACTTTGAGAATTATAATTCTTTTATCCTATAAGCCTGGTACAGATTGTATGTGGACAAGGTCTAGTATAGGAGACAAACTTCAGAGGACTTCACAAATGGATTTGGAATTTGGTGAAGACTGAAGTTTAAAACAGTTTTTCAGATTTGCAGATTTTGGTTTTTTTTGAAAAAACTGAGAAAAACTCTTTGTAAATGGCCTTTACAATAACTTCCCTATTTATAGCTGAAGACTAGGGTTAGTTAGGGAGTTAATAGGTGCAATTTGAATTAAGGAAAGTTGAAAACAGTTGCACAAAAGACCAGATAATGAAAACTGTCCAACAGTCAGAACTGCCTATTAGTCGACTTGCCCATGGAGTTAGTCGACTAATCTAGGCAAAATTCCTTCTATTAGTCGACTAGGTTTAGCTATTAGTCGACTAGGTCAGTGGCCGTTGGAAGAACAGTTTCAGAATAACTACTTCAAGTCGACTGCAACTACCTTCAAGTCGACTTGACCAAGGATTAGTCGACTAGGGGAATTCTATAAGTCGACTACAAAATGATATTAGTCGACTTGGTTTATTGTTGGTCTGGGCTGTTTCAGGACACAGGATTAGTCGACTTGATAAACTGGGTTAGTCGACTACACACTTGGTTAGTCGACTATAAGGTTTTGTAAGTCGACTAACAAGGCTGTGATATGAGTGTTTGTGACAAGGCTTTTACATTCTATTCCACATATACAACCACACTCTATCAACTCTTCTTGGCACATCTTGATCTTGTCGGACTCTTGATTCGTCATGTGTAAGAGCTCCAAATGAATTGATCTCACGAACGTCTTCATCGAAATAGGTTTCAATAGAATTAAGTAAGGAAGTTCTTGCTCATGCCTTTGTTGAACTTTCCGAAACTTATGATAGTAAAAAGATTGAATGTTATAAATTGAAAAAAGAAGTTGTTTTTCTCAAAATCAACTTGCTATGGTTTCTAAAGAAAAGGATGATATTTCTTCTAATCTTATTTCTATTCAAAATGAGTTTAATGCCTACAAGGTTTCTTGTAAAGGAAAATCTCCTATTGTTGATGAAAAAGAAATTTCCTCTCTAAAAACTAAAATGGTTGATTTTGAAAAAGTTTGAAAGATTGTGCTTTTAACACTAAGAAACTTGAAGAAAAGTTTTCCAAAAAGCACACCTCTCATGCTAAAAATTCACATGCTCACACCACACATAACACTTCTCATGCTAAATCTTTTCATGTTCACACTCTCATGCTCACAAATCACACACTCACTATGCTTTTAAATATGGTAGAGTATATAGATGCACATATTGTGGTAAGAATGGACATTTAGCTAAATTTTGCTATGACCAAGTTAATAGATCAAATAATCTTGTTTGGGTTAATGAAACTACCCTCTAGGACCCAAGAAAATGTGGGTACCAAAATCAAGTCCTAAATTATTTGATGTAGGTACACACAAGGCTCCAAGACGTAGGAGCGGTGGTACCTTGATAGTGGTTGTTCAAGACATATGACGTGGGATATCAATAACTTTACAACCCTATCAAGGTATGAGGAAGGTGGCTCCGTCACCTTCGGGGATGACTCCAAAGGCACTATCATCGGTATAGGTAACATTCAAATTGGTGCATCTCCCATTATAGAAAATGTTGTACTTGTTGATGGTTTGAAACATAATTTGCTTAGTATTAGTCAATTTTGTGATCGTGGACTTAAAGTTGTTTTTGATGATACTTCTTGCAAGATTTTTTGATATTAAATCCAATAATTGTATTCTTACCGTTTTCGTGTGATAATGTTTATATTATTGACATGCTTAATGTGGAATGTTCTACTAAATGCTTAAATGCTTTTGATGAAAATTCTTGGCTTTGGCATAGAAGATTAGGACATGCATCTTTTGACCATCTTTCTAGGATTAATTCAAAGGAATTGGTGAAGGGTATACCTTGCTTGAAGTTTGAGAAAGACCGCATTTGTGGTGCGTGCCAACTTGGGAAACAAACTAAGTCTTCCTTCAAACCAATCAAGGATATCATGTCAACTAGGCCTTTAGAATTAATTCATATGGATCTTTTTGGACCTACTAAATCTAAGAGCTTAAATGGTAGTAGATTTGTATTTGTTTTAGTTGATGATTTTTCCCGTTTCACTTGGGTTTTCTTCTTGAATACAAAGATCAAACTTTCTCTCATTTTAAAATTTTTCGAAAAAGGTTGAAAAAGAAAAAGGTTTTCCGATTTTGAAATAAGGTGATAGAGGTGGTGAGTTTGTTAACCAACTCTTCATGACTTATTGTGATGAAAAGGGAATTAAGCATGAAATGTCTTGTCCTAGAACTCCACAACAAAATGGAGTTGTAAAAAAAAATAGAACACTTCAAGAGATGGTTAGGACAATGATAAGTGAGTATGACCTCCCTCATTATCTATGGGCCGAGGCCGTAAACACCGCATGCTATATATCAAATCGTATTTACTTATGTAAAAATTCTTCCAAAACATCTTTTGAAATGTATCATTCTAGAAAACCTAATGTTTCATATTTCAAAGTTTTTGGATGCAAGTGTTTTTATTTTGAACACTAAAGATAACTTGGGTAAATTTGATGCTAAGGCTTATGAAGCAATCTTTGTTGGATATTCTACAACTAGTAAAGCTTATAGAGTATTCAATAGATCTTCACTTACCATCGAAGAATCCATGCATGTTAAATTTGAAGAATCTAATGTGTTTGTTGAGAATGTTGTAGAGATTGAACCATTAGGTGAAGACATGGAGAGACTATCCTTGAAGGACTCACCCCGCTCAGATGATAAGCAAGAATCAATTGGTGACGTTCAAGAGGATAAAGAGGAACTCTCAACCGCTTCCTAAAGCTGGAAATATGCCACAAATTATCCCAAGGAGCTCATCTTAGGTGATGCATCTAAAGGGTAACAACTCGCTCCAAACTCCATGACCTATGTGGTAATTTTGCTTTCATTTCTCATTTTGAACCCAAAAGCATCCTCGAAGCCGAGGCGGACTCATATTGGTTGCTAGCCATGCAAGAGGAACTCAATCAATTTGAGCGCAACCAAGTTTGGCACCTTATTCCTAGGCCCCACGATAGACCAATAATTGGTACTAAGTGGATCTTTAGAAACAAGATGGATGAGTCCGGAAATGTGATTAGGAATAAGGCTAGTTAGTGGCCCAAGGTTACACTCAAGTTAAGGGAATTGACTTTGAGGAGACCTTTGCACCCGTAGCACGGCTTGAAGCCATACGGATGACACTAAGCTTTTGTATCTTTCAAAAATTTTAAACTTTTTCAAATGGATGTGAAAAGTGCATTTTTGAATGGTTTTATAAATGAAGAAGTTTATGTTGCTCAACCTCCTGGTTTTGTTGATCATGTTCATCCCGATTTTATTTTTAAAACTTGATAAAGCTTTGTATGGATTGAAACAAGCTCCAAGAGCTTGGTATGAAAGGCGTTCTAGTTTTCTCATTTCAAATGATTTTTATTAAGGCAAAGTAGATACAACACTATTCACTAAGCATGTTGATAATGATATTTTAATTGTGCAAATTTATGTTGATGATATAATTTTTGGTTCTACTAATGAGTTTTATGCAAGGAATTTGAAAAGGTTATGCAATGTGAATTTAAAATGTCTTCAATGGAGCTTAATTTCTTTCTTGACTCCAAATCAAGCAATTGCAAAATGGGAACTTCATATGTCAAGCCAAATACGCAAAGGAACTCGTAAAGAAGTTTGGACTTGAAGACTCAAAGTTTTGCAACACTCCCATGGAAACTACCACCAAGCTTGATAAGGATGACCAAGGTAAAAATGTTGATATTAATTGTATAGAAGCATGATAGGTAGTCTTTTGTATTTGACGGCAAGTAGGCCGGATATCATGTTTAGTGTGTGTCTTTGTGCTAGATTTCAATCGTGTCCCAAAGAGTCCTATCTTATTGCGGTAAAACGCATTATTCGTTATATTAAGGGAACGATTGGAATGGGTCTATGGTATCCGAAAATCGGAGATTTCTCAATGACGAGTTATTCGGATGCCGACTATGCGGGTTGTAGAGTAGATAGAAAGAGTACTAGTGGGGCATGTCAATTTCTTGGTAATTGTCTTGTTTCATGTCCTCTAGGGAACAAAATTTCCGTAGCTCTCTCAACCGCCGAGGCGGAGTATTGCCGCGGGGCTTGTTGTGCACAAGTCCTTTGGATGAAACATACTCTCCTTGATTATGATTTGCATTATAACCATATAAAAATATTTTGTGATAATACTAGTACTACACATATGACAAAGATGCAAATCACATAGTAAGACCAAGCACATTGAGATTAGATATCACTTTCTTAGATATCATTTTGAGAAAGGAGATATAAATATTGATTATGTTTCTTCGGATTTGCAACTTGCTGATATTTTCCCTAACCACTTGATTTTGCTAGATTTTCATTCATTTGTGGTGAACTTAATGTTTTGTGTATTGAATAACAATTTTTCTTAACCCTTTTTGATGTATGACAAAAAGAGAAATGAGTTTATGTATGGAAATATGGACTCATATGGTTTTGTTTCCATATGAGTTTATATATGTTTTGAGATTTTGATGTGTTTTCATGAATTCTTGTAATTTGTTTTTAAGTGTTTTGCAAGTATTTTTGGTTTTTGGTTTCATGATGTTTACTTGCAAATTACAAATTACATGGTTTTTCTTGTTTAATATAGCATAATTTGAGGGGGAGCTTTCTCCTCCCCTATACATTTGTTTATAACCTATTTGTTTTGTCATCATCAAAAAGGGGAGATTGTTGGCCCAAAAGTTACACTCTCCATTTGTTTAGAGTTTTGATGATAACAAAACAAATAAGTGCTATTTGGTACTAATTAGTTTGTTTAGATAAGTTTTCAGGTTAGTACCATATTTGGAGGCCATTGCTTAGCTATTGCAAGAATTTCTAGGTTTATGAAGTAAAGAAGGCTTTTTGCACATCAAGGAAGGAACATAGAAGAGAAGGCTCTAGCAAGGCATCGCATGGCTCAAGACTTCAAGATTGCTCAAGATAATTTGTTAGATTTGTTTTTAGTTTAGAATTTGTTAAAGAATAGTGAATAGGTTTGAAGCTCTTTCACACACGTTTTTTGCGCACATCTTGTTTCCTAACATAAATAGTTTGTATACAATCTTCAACCTACAAACTTATTTTGATATACTAATCATGTGTTTTAAGTTTTGTTTTTCTCAAAACTTATTTTGGTATTGGAATTTATGACAAAAACTTTGATATACATATGTTTCATGAATATAGGATTATGCTTCAAAATGTTTAAATACCATGTTTTTGTATTTGGAAGAAGTTTTGGACAAAACGTATTTCTAGTCAAAATCCAAGTTTTAGAAAATACAGTTTTTAGTTTTTGGAAAAATGATAAGAGTCAAAAATAGTTCATTGATATTTGAGCTAAACTTTTACCACATGTTTATATATCAATGCAAAATGATAAAACTATTTTTGGTGATTTTTATGAGTATTAAAAGATTTTTCATAATATTTTTAAAACTATTTTTCTGTCCATTCCAGACTTCATCCAGTCGACTAGTCTTCTGACTAGTCGACTTGGCTAGAAGTCGGTCGACCGGGTCGGTCGACCGACGTGCACAAATCTGTGCACGTTTGGCAGTCTTTGGACGGTCGACCGTCCCGGTCGACCGGTCTGAGAGCAGAGCTCTCTGTTTGTTTCGGTCGACCGGGCCGGTCGACCGTAGCCTGCAATGGCTATATTCCTTTGAACTAGCGGTCGACCGGGCCGGTCGACCGTACTAGCCGTTTGAACAGTAACGGCTAGTTTTCTGAGCTGGTTTATTTTTGTCTTTTTCTCACTTAATTATGTTTAAGTGACATGTTTTGGTTCTAATACTTTCTGATTAGCCTTAAATATGTTTTATCTCCTAACCCTAGCCTTCTTCTATAAATAGGGGTTTTAGGGAGAGGTTAGACACGAAAAATTCTCAAAAATTTCCAAAAGTTTAAGGCATTCAAAAGATTTGGTTTCTTGATTTTTGTGCTGAAATTCTCTCTCATTTTTCTGAAGTGCTTTCAAAAATTCTCTAATTTCATTTTCTTTTCTCCTTACACACAAGAGCTTCATTCCTACTCATTATTTCTCTAAGGACCTTTGTAAGGGAAGAGAATTTTGCAAGAGAGAGTTTGTGGTCTTTTGACTACTTAGAGATTGCTTGTACTTGAGATTGTGGAGTTGGGTACTCCGTGTATTTGTCACATCTTTGTGATAGTGGAAGTGGTTGGAATCCTTCTGGGGAAGGCGGGGAAGTAGAGCTGGGTGCTCGAACCTCGATAACAAATCTCGGTGTTTGCGTTTGGTTTACTTGCTCTTATTTCTTACTCTATTTTCATTGCTCTTATTACTTGCTCTCTACATTCATTGCTATATTCACTTGCTTTGTGAGAGTGTTGCTTCATAATTTTTAATTGTGCATTGATTAGCATTATCACCTATTCACCCCCCCTCTAGGTGATTTTCTAAACGCTCCCCTAACAAACATCAAACGGCCTCGGAAACGCGGTTTTGGCTGCATTTCCGCGGCCATGGTGTGGCCAGGTGGCCACACCAGGTTTTAGAAGCTCCTTCGTTTGGTGATTTCCCTTATCCTCTGTTGGTTTTCCCGTTTCTACTTCAGGATTTGATGAAACAGTCTTTGATTGTTGGCTTCAACCTCTTGATTTGGGATGATTCATTTCAACTGGTTTTCAACCTCTCTGATTTGCCAAGATCTGCCCTGATTCCCTGATTTCGAATTTATTCTGAATTAAATCAGAATTTGATGGGCTTTTGGGCTTATTTCTCTTTCCTATCCTTTAGCAATGGTCCTGCATTTTATAAAGAAAAATATGACTTATTAATATGATTTATTTAGATAGTAAGCATGGTAATGTGACAACATGTATGCAATATATGTGACCGATCACATCCCCACACTTATTTTTGCTCACCCTCGAGCAAAACATCAAAACTAATTCTAATCAATTATTAGACCACTTTCGTAGGTCACTCAATTGCACTGAGCATGTGCAATAAGCCGTTAAACCTCTAGGTTACCCCTAGAGGACGAGTTTTGTCTCGTGAGGGTTTTCGGTGGATTCCACCCACAAAATCCATAAAGAAAGAGAAAAAATGTTAGTATTTTCGAAAAGTGTTTTGAAAGGAGAAAATATTTGAAGTATATTTGTGAGAGTTTAAGTAATCTATAAGTTATAGGAATATCAAATTTTTCATTCCTAAACTTAGTCTCTATTCAAAAACATGTCATCAATCAAAGTAAGGAGTCAAATTGTATTTCTCATCTAGTCTATTACTTTACCCTGAGTCATATGCACCATCGTGACTGTGAAGTTTGACTAAAAGTTCTTTAACATTAACTCCTATGCCTTATTTATATTTATTTTTGACGGTATTAATTCCTCAATTCTATTAGGCTTTCTAATCTGCCCATGTAACGAGCCTTTAGTCGGTGACACCCAAACCGGATAGTTTTAGGGCACCAGGTGAGAAAACACCCCTAAGGACTTAAACACTCGAGCAGACAAGGCCTCGAAACTAAGGGTTTTATTTATAATATACCCCTTTTAGACGTGAATACTTATACTTCATGAGGCACAAATACTCAGTTTAATCAAAGGATTTATATTATATATAATTTCAAACTTATCTAATTATCTTTTGCATAAATGCCAAGGATTGCTTAGGCCAAAGCACCTAACTAATCAATAATTAGATTTGTTTATTTCTTATACATATATAATTTTTTTTTATAAGGCATAAGAGTCTTTGTTTTTTGACCCCTAAGTGTGTAAATGTATGAAGTGTGCATATTTCATCAAGGTAAAGATCAAGACTAAATTACTTTCACAAATTTTCTTCCTAACCCTAAAAATCAAACAAGTTATCTTATTTTGACCAAGCATAAGAAATCCTAATTATGATTTTCCTATTCCTTAAAATTGACTTAATTTCTTAAAAAAAATAAATCAAAATATTGTTCTTACCTTTCAAAAAGTTTTTTTTATATATTTTTCTTTGTTCTTTTTTTTAGTTATATTAGTCATGTTAGAACCCTCCCCCACACTTATCTCATGCATTGTCCCCAACGTATGAAAGAAATGTATAGATGCATGAAATGAAATGTAAAAGAGGTGCATATATTATACAAAAATATGTACAACATCAAGTTTCTCCCACGCCTAGATCTTTTTCGGTCTCATCCCTCTAGCTCTCTTCCCATCATTCCAATGGGTCCTCTTATAGGGCATAGTGGGGAGGCCAATTTTTTTATCTTAGCTCTCTTTCTCCCCAGTCTCACCTTCTTTAGGTGTTTCTTCCTCATATTATTACATTCATTATTAAAAAATTGATCTCCACCATATTTCTCAGTTGGAACTTCCTCACTATGAATGCCTAAAAATTCTAACTCAGTTCCATATATCTCCTCAAAGCTTAGATCAACACTTTTCCCTGGAGATGTGTAATTAACCAAAATATCCCTAGTTGGTTCATCCAAACACATGAGTTCTTCTTCGAAGAGGTTTTCAAAGAGTATGTCAATCGGAGGTTCCTGAATTCTATTCTCATGCGATATATTATTGGTTGGCTCAGCGAAAGTGAAGATATTCAAATCAAATTTCTTTTTTTTAAAGGGGACTCTAAAATTAGGATCTCTGACATATGCCTTATCATTAAGATAATCACATTCATTCTTAAATAATTCATCAAGAAACAGAGACTCATTCTCTATACCTTCACTTTCTTCATCACAATTATTTTCAACAAAGTTTACCTCAATGTTTGGTCTCTTATCTTACGAGGTTGTTTTTTCTAGGTTGAAGACATTAACTTCTCTAGTCATGTCCCCAAAGGTTAATCTCATAGACCCATTCCTACAATTAATAATAGCATTGACATTAGCAAGGAATGGGCGCCCTAGGATAACAGGAGTTTGAGCCCTAGGATTGGACACAGGTTGTGTCTCAAGAACTATGAAATCAACTGGATAGATAAACTCCCCGACCCGGATAAAGGACATCATTAATTTCTTCTTTTGGAACTTTCACAGAACGGTCAGCCAGTTGGATTGTGACTCGAGTTGGACTAAGATCGCCCAACTCGAGTTGTTGATAAACTGAGAATGGAAGCAGATTGATACTCGCTCCCAAGTCAAGAAGTGCGTGACTAATCTCAGCTTGTCCTATAGTACAGGCAATGGTGGGACAATCCGGATCCTTGTACTTGACAGGGATCGGACCCGATAGTAGCTCACTAATGTTAGTGGCTAAGAAGACTTTCTTGGGTACATTAGTCTTTCTCTTCTTGGTGCACATGTCCTTAAGAAATTTAGCATAGGATGGGACTTGTTGGATGGCATCAAGGAGTGGCACATTTATCTTAACTTGATTAAATATCTCAATTATCTTATCCATGTATGGATTTTGCTTGTTGTTCTTTAGCCTATTAGGAAATGGTACTATAGGCTTGTACACCTGACTGGTTGACTTATCTGTTTCAGATTCGTCAAATTTGGAAGGCTTGGGACTAGATGAAGTGGATGCTGGAGTGTGATTGTGCGGACTGGGATTGGGTGGTGTTGACACTTGGTTATCAACTTTCTTTTCCTACCTCAATGTGTGAACAGCATTACATTGATTCAATGATTGATCCTCAACCAAATGATCTTGTTGTGAATTCTTAGGATTCATAATTGGTTGACTGGGTAAGGTACCCTTTTTCCTCTCATGTTGTGGATTGGCTAAGTGGCACATTTGACCCTCTAACCTCTGTATTGTTTGCATGAGAGAATCTTGGTTCTTCATGTACCTTTTCATATTTCTCTCAAAGTCAGTCATTCTCCTTTCAAGCTGAGGATTCTGAAAGGAGGGTTGTGGAGCTTGGTTGGGAAAATTTTGTTGATAATGTGAAAAATTGTTGGGAGAATTGTGAGGGTGATTTGGAAAGTTGGGTTGATGATTGGAAGAATTATTGGAATGATGGAAGTGGCTTGCATGGTATGACCGTGGGTGGTCATTGTTGTGTTGGCTCCATGAGAAATTTGGGTGATTTCTCCAGCCAGGATTATACGTTGGTGCGTAAGGATCATTGTTTGGCCTTGAAAAGGTGGCATTCATCGGTTCAGGATATTATTGCTGAGCTTGAAACACAGGACACTCCTCAAACACATGATTCATGGCTTGACAATATGTACAGCCCGGAGTTGAAAATTAGTTTGGGCTAACTTGATTGACTGAACTTGGTTCCTTAGTTTCTAAAGCTTCCAGTCTTCTCGCTAGGTTAGCTAACTTTGCCTCGTTAGCTATGAATGATTCAATTGAATGGAGACCTCCTTTAGAAGAGATGGAGTTTGAATTCCTAGAGCTTTCACTAGTTGGTTCCCATTGGATGGTATTTTCAGCTAGATTCTCATATAAATCCCATCCTTCATTCTCATCCTTCTGCAAGAATCCCCCTTGGTACATGCTTTCTAAGAGGGTCTTGGTTGAGTAGTCTAAACCGTCATAAAGAATTTGACATTGTCGCCATTTCTCTATCCATGATGAGGACATTGGACAAGGAGGTATTTGAAGCGTTCAAAGTACCTCCAAAACGGTTCACTATGTTCTTGCTTAAACTACATGATGTTTTTTCTAACGAGAGCGGTCTTATGATTTGGATAGAATTTCTTCAAGAAGACCTTGATGAAATCATCTCAGGATGTGATAGAGCTGGCCGTTAAGCTGTATAGCCATTTCTTGGCTAAGTCCTTAAGAGCGAAAGGGACAAATCTCAACCTAATAGCATCATCTGCAAGGTGTGGGATTTTTATCATTAAGCATACTTCTTCAAATTCTCTTATGAAGAAATAAACATCTTCGGACTCTAAGCCATGGAACTTAGGGAGTGTGTTGATGAACTGTGACTTCAGCTCAAAGTTGTGTTCACCAACCGATAGAAGTTGGATGCAGGATGGAAGTGAGGTTCTAATGGGATAGAACCTATCCTGCAAAGATGTCGGTTGAGACATAACCAAATCTTGCCTTGGTTCAAACTTGGGTGGTGATGTTTTGAGTTAACCTAGATGAATTAGGGTCTCGTGACCACACTTGCACACACAAACACAATCACAAACAAGTTCACCAATAGTCAACAAAAGTAAACAACCAAGCCTAGTCTAAGGTAACCTTGACCTAAATAACTCCTAACTGGTTGATTGTCCACAGGAGGTATAATGTAAACTTTGACCATAAGCTAATCAGCCAGGTCAGGGCAAGATTGGTGGGAGGTATTCGCGCAAAAGCGACGGGCCTAATTAAGCCAAACCACCAGCCTTCGGGGTTTCGCCCCTCAATCCCTTTCCTAGACACTGATTTGACAGGAGTCAAATTCTAAGACCTTCCCCCTTAGGATAATCTCCTAGTGAGTTCGAGATGTCCTTAAGGCTAACGTCTATCAGATTTTACTTAGGCTTAGGTTGTGCTTGCTTGGAGATGGTTTGTGGGCTAAGAAAGGGTAATGACTTTTTCACCTTTTCTTGATTTGGGTTTTGCCCTTAGAGTTAATTGTGCAAAGTGTGCAAGATATAGAAAAGTAGCATTCAAAAGCAAATATCACCTAAGAATGTTTCCTAAACTATATGCTATGCATACGTACCTTGTCTCCAGCTATCTTCAACAGTAATTGTAAAGTAAACGTAATTAGACAAATGCCTAGAATGTAAGTCTAAACATTTTTAAGCAATTAACAATCACTCAAATTACTGTTGGATTAAAATAAGGATTGTGAATAGCAGATATAGCAAGAATAATAACATACAAAAACTTTATTTTTGCAAGCAATATGTCCTGCAAAAAAGATTTTTAGTAGTCCAAAAATTTTTTTAACTTTTGCACTTGTAATTTCTTGAAATTCTGTTTCCTACTTTCGAGAGTAGGGGCACAGAATACCAAGTCTTCTCCTACAAAGCTTGAATGCTAAATCTGAATCTTGACGTCCCTGAAATAATACACCAAATTTGTTAAAAAACAAATACATCGTTCCCTCCCGGCAACGGCGCCAAAAATTGATTGTAAAATGAAAGAGCAAGAATTACTGTGTAGCTTTGGGCTAACGGGTCGTGTCCCCGAGGAGGAATGCGATAGAAGCTTTTCGGTGTTTTTGTTAAATGACAAAGAGTGAAGTTGGTGTCTTTCTTTTAAGTTGAAAAAGAAAATGGAGAGAAGGGAGATGATTAAAAGAAAAGTTACAAATTTAGACAAGGCTTTGGAAAAGGTGAATTTTGTATAAAGTTTGAAAAGTGATTTGTTATTTTTTATAAAGAAGAAAATCTGGGCTCACTATCTCACTACTCAACGATATGTTCTTCTATTGAAATCCTTAGTGCCTCAACTTGATCATAGGCAAAAATTTAAGATTGATTTTAGAAAGTTTTAAGCAAAGCACATAAGATGGTTGGAAAAGTTTAATCTTTTCTTTAGAAATCATCTCGAATTGAATGTTAAATCATCAAGAAGATCAATTATGAGATAAAACAAGTTCAAGAGACGTTTTTAAAGAAGTAAAAATTTAAAAATCCATACCCATCCTCATGTGCCTTCAAGAACACTTTCAAGAAGAAAAGCTTAAGTTAGACATGCAAATGATTCATTGGGTCTTTTCATCAAAACCATTCGAAAAGAAGAGGGATCAGAGAGAGGAGTAATAGTAAGCTCAGAAAACCGATTTAGCTACTCATGAAAGACAAAGAACAATGCAAGTAAATAAAGCAAGACATACCGTAAAATGGAGTGGAAGAAAAGGTAGCTTGATCCTTGTATTGATGTCACTTTAATCTTCAGAATACAATCACTCAATTCCTTTCTCTCACTGGTATTTGTACTGAATTACAAATTGTAGAATAAAGATACAACTTTTATACTATCTAACAAAGAGCCTAAACCTTAAAAATAAAGAGAATAACTAAATCTAAGTTTCGGTCCCTTTTTCTTTGAAAAATACAGTATTTATAGGCAAAAACCAAACGGGAGGGGACATATGAAGATAGGGGGAGCAAACGCTCCCCCAACAAACATCAAACGGCCGCGAAAACGCAGTTTTGGCCGTGTTTCCGCGGCCATGGTGTGGCCAGGTGGCCACACCAGGTTGGAGAAGCTCCTTCGTTTGGTGATTCCCTTATCCCCTGCTGATTTTCCCGTTTCTGCTTCAGGATTTGACGAAACAGCTTTTGATTGTTGGCTTCAACCGCTTGATTTGGGATGATTCATTTCAACCGATTTTCAACCTCTCTGATTTGCCAAGATCTGCCTTGATTCCCTGATTTCAAATTTATTCCAAATTAAATCAGAATTTGATGGGCTTTTGGGCTTGTTTCTCTTTCCTATCCTTTAGCAATGGGCATGCATTTTATAAAGAAAAATAGGACTTATTAATATGATTTATTTAGATAGTAAGCATGGTAATGTGACAACATGTATGCAATATATCTGACCGATCAAGGGACATGTTGAGAGGCGTGGAGGCAATTTTCTTTATCTTCCTCCTCCGGTTTAGCCAGAGTCCGGGCCATGAAGGCCTCAACATCGGCTAAAGATTCTCTAAGAGCTTCCCTTGTTTACTTAGACAGTCTCAGGAGCTCATAGAGAGTAATCCTGGCTGGGATGTGGCCAGCTGAGCCAAGACATCAAAACGATAAGGTGCTGAAGATCCCTCTGCTTTGTCTTTCAGGAGAGTTTTGACATATTGAACCTCCTTTTACTTCTCCACGGGTTGCTTTGTGGATTGCTTGGTTAGCTCTTGGGTGGGTTTATGTGGATTTGCCACCATGTCGTGGTACTTCAAGTACTGACCCGAATGAGTCCCTGCTATGAGCAGAGCATTTGATTCTATAGCAAGGACGATTGTCTCCTCCTCTGAATCAGTTAGCGAGGCAACATCGGTTTCTTCTTCTCTGAAGGAAGCACGCACCTCATTACAAGGCGAGGCTTTTGCTTTGCCTCTGGACTTCCTATTGATAACAGTTGTCCACTGCTGGCCTTCCATGATGTCGGGATGTACCCACAAGATCTCTTCTTGAGGAGCAGGAACAGGTACGAGAGCTTTCTCCCGCTGGTGTGTGGATCTATATTGACCACCCTTAGTTCCCCTTTCGGGATGGGAACTACTCCGGCCACCCGAACTGAAGAAATGATGTCATGTTAGTTGTCACCTTCTTCTGTTCCAAGCGGAGCTTGAGCACCTCTGCATCAATCATAACTTTGAGGATGTCTTTGAAGATGTTACAACTCTTGACAGAGTGCCCCAGCATCCTGTGGTATTAGCAGAAATTGGGACTGTCGGTCTTGCCCACCTCCTCAGAATATCTAGCTTCAGGAAGTTTTAGTCTATTATTCTTGTTGAGTTACTTGAACAACGAATCAACATGCTCGTTCTTGAAGGAGTGCTGCTTATTGGCGCGTGGGTGGTTTGAAGAAGTATCACCTCTAGCCAGTTGGGGCTTAGTGGGAGACTTCGTTTCTGTGGCCAGTGTGTTCTTCCTTTTAGCTTGAAAAGACGCTTCTGGCGCGCGCCTTGTCAGCTTCTCGAGTCTAGGCTTACCTTGTTCTGCCTTAACTCTAACGATGATCTCCTCTGCTTGCTTGCCTTACTAAACTAACTGCTTTCAGGTACGGCTTTCAGCTACTCCTATCTGAGTTACGAGTGAGGTTTGCAAATTATGGCGGCATGTTTCCACCAAGGTGACCTGGGTCATACCACAGGGACATCGGAGTACCGTATTCTAGAATCTCTCCACAAATACTTTAACCAGCTCTCCTTTCCATTGTCTTATCCTCAGGAGAGTTGGCGTGATAATCTCTGAATCATCTTGGAAGAAACGGGTGAGCAAAGTTTCTCCAGATCACCCCAGTTCTTGATAGAGCCTTCTGGGAGCTTCATGAACCATTCAAAAGCAATCCCTTCAGGGTGCCGATGAACAAATGTGTCAGGATGGCATCATTTGATACTACATTCTCGGTATGATGCCTAAAGTAGTATATGTTCTGGTTCGATGACCCCTTACCGTCAAAGGCCTATAGGGTTAGAGCTTTGAATATAGGAGGGTATGGGACAAGATCCCACTCAGCTGGGTATGGTCGGACCACTCCTGCTTCTTGGAGGCCATTCCGTTGGCTAGGGCCTCAAGACGTAGCTCCAGTTTGCTCATCCTTTAGAATGAGTACTCTCGTTCTCTAAATTAATCTCCTATCCAGATGGAGGCTTAGATGGCTCAGAATTAGAATATTCTTCATCTTCAGTATGTGTAGAAGATGAGCTTTCCCCTTCCTTCTGTATACCTTTAGACTTCTTGGAAGGAGTCTTGGCCTTCGGCTTCTTCTTTTTATTCTCAAGCAATTGCGAAAGCATCTGCTTGAGGGTGTCGATAGATTTTTGTTGAGCATGAATTGTTGGCCCAAAGGCTTTCCACCCTAGTTTTGATGATGATTAACTCATGTAGTTATGTTTACTAATAATCTTGTGTTGTTTAAGTTTCAGATCTTTAACCAAGATATTAGTTGGTGATTAGCTTCAACAAGGAGTTTTAGAAGTTTTTCATAGTGATTCCAGGGCCAAAGCTTCAAGATCATACCTTGCCTAGCTCATGGATCACGGTGTTTGTGGATCGAGTCGCCTTGAAGATGAAGATCATCAAGAAGACTTAGGTATCCATAGTTTAGATAGTGTGTTTTAGATCCAATTTGTAAAGTTTAGTATAGTTGATATGCTCAAGTGCACAACACACAAAAGATTTATGTTTTGGATTTGGTTTTCATGAATAGTAGATCAAAACAAGTTTACTTTATTTCTATGTATATTAGATATGTTCTAGATATACATACATGCTTTAAACTTGCTAGACAAACTTATTTTGACTATCCTATTCATGTATTGAAAAATCCAAGTTTGATAAAAATACAAGTTTTGTTTTTGATAAAATTTGCAAGACTCAAAAATGAATTGATATGATTGATATATGTCTTAAAATTTTTATCACAAGTTTGTGTTTTAATATAATATATTAAAACAAGTTTTGTGGATTTTTAGAAGACTTAAAAGATTTTTCAAAATATTTTAAACTGTTTTTCTGACCCAGATTTCTGTTCCAGGCTTCACCCAGTCGACTAAGTCAACTGACCAAGTCGACTAGGCTGAAGTCGGTCGACCGGGCCGGTCGACCGACGTGCACAAAGCTGTGCACGTTTGGCAGCTTTGGGACGGTCGACCCGGACGGTCGACCGGTCTGAGAGCAGTGCTCTCTGTTTGTTTGGGTCGACCGGCCGGTCGACCGTGGTTGCCCAACGGTCACATTTTAGACCGTTGGCGGTCGACCGGGCCGGTCGACCGTCAGCCTGTCAGGCTGCCACATCAGCCTAACGGCTAGTTTTCTGATGGGGCTATAAATACCCCATTTGTTTGAGGTTTTCACAAAGGTTTTTAGAGACAAAATTTCCAGACTTTCTCTACTGTTTTAAAAGAGTTTTAAAAAGAGTTTTGTGCCAAAAAGAATTCATCTTATTTGTTTTAGGTTTTTGGAAAAATCAAAGAAAAAGAGTATTTTGGGAGATTTGTCTTGGTTTTCATTCTATATCTTTTGCAAGAATTTTCCCAAGTGTTTTTCTTTGATTTCTTGATTTCCAAACACCTAGTTTTCCACACTTGAGCTATCATACTATCCTAATCTATTTAGGATCTTTGTTTTGTGGAAAAGAGAGAAAAAGAGATTGTTTGAGGTTGCTAAGCCTCCAAGTTGTAAACACCCTTATTCTTGTTGTATCCCTCTTCGGTAGAGGTGATCGGGTGATTGGTTTGCTCCCTCTAGTGAGAGGTGGAGCTTGGTTGTAAACCCTCTTCGGTAGAGGTGTTGTGGTTGTTTGGCTACGGGCCTACCCCTCGGTTGTGAGGTGGTTGTTTGAGAGAGGAGTTCGGTACTCCATTGTTGTAAAAATCCTTCTCGGTGAAGGTTCCCTCGGTGGGAGTCCTCGGTGGACGTTATAGTGGATTGAAAATCCTACACGGTGGTGTAGGCGGGGATGTAGAGCAAGGTGCTCAAACCTCGAAACATATCTTTGCCTTTGCGTTTGATCCACTTGTCTCTCTAACTCTCTCTCTCTTTACATTTGTGCAAAGCATCATTCATCATTCATATCATACTTGCTTGCATTTGTGTTGTGCCTTGCATTGTTTCATGTTGTTATTCATCCTTATATGCTTGGCTTGATTGTGTGTGTGCCTCACTTATACTTAATCAACAAGAGCTTCACATAGCACCTAGACCCATTCAAGGGGAATCAAGAGGAGTTAGTCCAGAGCCCTTCACGGGGAATTCGGCTACACTTGTTGATTGTATTAAGTGTGATTGTAAAATTTGCATTAGCTTCCGCATTTAGTGCATTTAGTTTCTAGATTAGCACTTACACCTATTCACCCCCCCTCTAGGTGTTTTTCAATTGGTATCAGAGCTAGTGCTCCTGATATTGGCTTAACATCCTAGGAGTGAGATCCATTTGATTGCTAGTCTATTGTTTGGATTTGCTTGTTTGCACACTCATATAGTTTGCCATGGACTTCATGACCCCACCTAGCTTTGACCCTTCCAACATTGTTGTTTGGAAGTATAGGATGTCCATGTACCTAAAGACCCTAGGTTTGCATGTCTTTCTTGCGGCCACCAAGAAATGCTATCTTGGAGATCGCAATCATATAGGGGCCAATACACAAGCCCTAGAGGCCATTAGAAGCACGCTTTCAAAAGATTATCTTATGCTTGTTTCTAATCTTGATTCCGCTTTTGTAGTGTGGAACAAGTTGACGACAGCCACCACCTCCAAGCTTCAAGAACAAATACTACCGGAGGAGTCTAGTGGAGAATCCGAGTCTCAATGCTTAATGATCCAAGGGAATGACTCCCTTGAGGTACATTCGGAACCCCACTTAGATAATGATGATTGTACTAGTTCTTCAAATGATTATGTTGATCCCCATGCTTTGAATAAAGAACTATCTATTGTGTGTGAAAAATTAATAGAAAAATATAATTTGTTGAAAAAGAAGAGTCTAGGAATTGAAAAAGAAAATAATAGTTTGCATTCTAGACTTGATTGTGTTTTGCAAGAGAAGCTTGAGGTCTATAATGAAAGGGATTCATTAAAATCTCAACTTGAACTTGAACTTAAGGAAAATAAATTTTTAAAATCTAAAAATGATTGCCATGCAATTTTGAAGAAAAATGAAAATTTATCTTCTAAAGTTGATTTTGTTTTAAAAGAGAATGTTGCTTTGAAAAACAAAATTATTTCTATTTCAAATGATTTAAATGTTTGTTTAAGAAAAATGTTGTTTTGCAAAATAAAATGGATGCACATGTTTGTCATGCTAGTGTAGCTTCTTCATCTAGTCTACCTAATGCATGTACCTCTTCTTCTAAGATTAATAATGATATTTGTATGTTAAAGAAGAGAGTAGATTGTTTGGGCTCCAGTATGAGCCAATGTGCCATGAACCACACACGCTTGGAACCCTTGGTTCGAAAGAAACAAGTTCCAACTTTTATGCATGCACACCCTCCACGGCATACACATGCTCCTCACGGACACCATCACACCATGTATGCTCATGTGTACACTTGTACACATTGTGGACGTAAGGGCCACCTTGCTAAATTTTGTTATGATAGATCACATACTCCTAATTTAGCAAAGAATTTTGTTTGGGTTAGAGAAGGTAATAACCCCCATGGACCCAATAAGATGTGGGTACCAAAGACCACCCCTCCTTTATTTGATGTAGGTGTGGGATCTCACATGACGTGAGAGTGATGGTACCTTAGAGTGGATGCGTTCCGTACTTAAAGGAAATCAATTGGATGCATCACTTTCAAGGAAAGGTTTAGTGGAGATGACCACCACGTTTTGGAGACAAGGAAAGTTGCTTCTTCAGTTTGGTAACAATCCTTTACTCCCATTTATTGTTTACATGCTTTCCATGTTTATCTTTCATAGCATGTTTCATTGTTTGGTGATTAGTATGAAGATGCCATGCTTATTAGACTTGTGATATACATGTTTAGTTATTTTGTGACACCCATGTTTAATATGGATAAATTCATTTGTGTTCTCTCCATTTGGTTGCTATTGCGTATATCATGAATCTAATACATGTGAATTTACATAGTAATCATATTTTAGTTTTATCATGATGATTTTTATATTGTGTTTTGATGCTTCCTGTTAAGATTACTTGTTTAGATGATAGTTTTCATTAAGACTAGAATTTATACTTGTGCATATAGTGGGCCACAAATAAATCTATGTATATTTGAGCTTGATTGCTTATTTTGAACCCATTAGATGTGCTAGTATAGTCTAGTTTTGATGATTCATACATTTTAAACTTGTATTCCCATTTTAGATTTGTTTTATGATTTTTCATTTCATGTATATGTTTGTATTGCCAAACTTTAAGATATACATGTATACCCCTTGAGTCATTTGTCTTTCATACAAATCTATATATGGACTCAATTGTGTTTAGGAATATGTATGTATACTTATTGTGTTGACAATTCATACATATACCTTGAAATGAAATTTGTTTTGGTGAAGATTTAGTTTTTCTTGATTTTGTGTTTATTTGTTTAACTTCATGTATATGTTTTTCTTGTCCAAACTATTAGATATACATGTTTATCCTTTTTGAGCCACGTGCCTTCATGCATATACATTTGTGAACTCTTTATGTTTTGGATATGTATGTATATTTTAGTTTTTATTAGACATACATATGCCATGAAGATTAAATAAGTTTTGATGATTTTCGTGTTTTCAATGTTTAAGGGATAATTGAGCTTAATGAAAAATTTTCATGATTATGATATTCACACTTTATTTGTACACTCACATTTATTGCTTGCTCATGTTTTGTTTTCATGAGTCATATTTATGCCTAATTGAATTAGAGTGTTGATTATCATGTGGATTTCATATTTTATGAAAAATAATTTATTTTATTTCTTGCTTGAAGGATTTCGTACTAGTTAACAAGATTTCCCATTTCACTAGTTTGTATTCTTCTTTTAGTAGAGTTTTTCAAACAAATCTTATTTTCAAATCTATTTTTGAAAACCCCTACCCTTTACGGGAGGTTGGATGGGAGTCCATGCCTTATATGTTTATATTGAAAATCATTTTAAACTTGTGCATGAGATGGAGGATTAGTTATATGAGTTATATCATGCTTTTATTGTTATGTCAATTGGTATCATTGAACTCTTTCAATTGGTATCAATTTTGATCCTTTTTGTATACTCATATGTTTATTGTGTATGTATACTTTTCAATTGGTATCATCTATTAGTGATTGGTACTCATTCTATTTCATACACATATACTTGTTTTATTTGTGCTTAAGATATAAATTTTTCACACAAATTTTGTTTATGCTAGAGCTTGAGCTTCAACTTTATTTCAATTGATTTAGTTTTCAATTGGTATCTTATTTCAAGCCTACGCATAGTTTTAGTTGGTATTTCATAAAGGGGGAGAAAATTCGATTTTCATATTTCAATTGTATTTAGTTTTCCACTCCCTTGCTTTATGATAAAAAAAATAGTCATTTCAATTGTTTATATGACTTAAAGAAAAATACTATCTTTTGATATCAAGATGTTTTGTGTTTTAAATTGGTATCTAAAAATTTTTTTGTTTAAAGGAAAAATACAAAAGTTTTGATTTATATTGACTATATGCAAGAAGAGCTTAACATCTCTTCCACATATAGATTCATGATGAGTGTATCTTGTATTGAAGAGTTTAACATCTCTTCTTTATGTGGTACACGTGTGTATGGGGAGCTTCACATCTCCTCTTATGCATTACATAATGTGTGTTATGTGAATTAGGGCTTAACATCCCTCCTTCATATAATGCATATGTGTAGGGAAGCTAACTTAGCGTCTTCCTCTTCATGAATGGATATAGCATATAACATTTATTGATCCTTGTTTACTTTTAATTGATATCAAGATGCTTCATTGACATATTTTTCTATTGATATCATGTTGTTTAAAGTCACCCTTATTGACCTTGTTTTTGTTTTTAGACAAAAAGGGGGAGAACATTGTTTTATTGTTTTGATTGACAAAAGGGGGAGAAAGATTTTTACCCCTCATTTATTGTTTTGACTGTTTACCCCTTTGTTGATGATTGACAAAAAGGGGGAGAAAGATTTTGAGTTTTATATATGCATACTTATGTTTTTGCATATATTAAGTTTTATTGGTATCTAGAGCATCTAGTGTTTTTGTTAATGTTTTATTAATTTAATTGGTATCTAGAGCTTCTAGAACATGTTTATGTGAACATGTTTATGTGTTTTATGCATGTTGATGCATACATGTTTATGTACATTCATTGCATATCTTTTGTTTATTTGTTTATGCATGAGTTAAGGGGGAGCTTCTTTGAAGCTTAACTTTAATCTATGCATATATAACTCCATGAGTTTTGTCATCATCAAAAAGGGGGAGATTGTTGGCCCAAAGGCTTTCCACCCTAGTTTTGATGATGATTAACTCATGTAGTTATGTTTACTAATAATCTTGTGTTGTTTAAGTTTCAGATCTTTAACCAAGATATTAGTTGGTGATTAGCTTCAACAAGGAGTTTTAGAAGTTTTTCATAGTAATTCCAGGGCCAAAGCTTCAAGATCATACCTTGCCTAGCTCATGGATCACGGTGTTTGTGGATCGAGTCGCCTTGAAGATGAAGATCATCAAGAAGACTTAGGTATCCATAGTTTAGACAGTGTGTTTTAAATCCAATTTGTAAAGTTTAGTATAGTTGATATGCTCAAGTGCACAACACACAAAAGATTTATGTTTTGGATTTGGTTTTCATGAATAGTAGATCAAAACAAGTTTACTTTATTTCTATGTATATTAGATATGTTCTAGATATACATACATGCTTTAAACTTGCTAGACAAACTTATTTTGACTATCCTATTCATGTATTGAAAAATCCAAGTTTGATAAAAATACAAGTTTTGTTTTTGATAAAATTTGCAAGACTCAAAAATGAATTGATATGATTGATATATGTCTTAAAATTTTTATCACAAGTTTGTGTTTTAATATAATATGTTAAAACAAGTTTTGTGGATTTTTAGAAGACATAAAAGATTTTCCAAAATATTTTTAAACTATTTTTCTGACCCAGATTTCTGTTCCAGGCTTCACCCAGTCGACTAAGTCAACTGACCAAGTCGACTAGGCTGAAGTCGGTCGACCGGGCCGGTCGACCGACGTGCACAAATATGTGCACGTTTGGCAGCTTTGGGACGGTCGACCCGGACGGTCGACTGGTCTGAGAGCAGTGCTCTCTGTTTGTTTGGGTCGACCGGGCCGGTCGACCGTGGTTGCCCAACGGTCACATTTTAGACCGTTGGCAGTCGACCAGGCCCGGTCGACCGTCAGCCTGTCAGGCAGCCACATCAGCCTAACGGCTAGTTTTCTGATGGGGCTATAAATACCCCATTTGTTTGAGGTTTTCACAAAGGTTTTTAGAGACAAAATTTTCAGACTTTCTCTACTGTTTTAAAAGAGTTTAAAAAGAGTTTTGTGCCAAAAAGAATTCATCTTATTTTTTTTAGGTTTTTGGAAAAATCAAAGAAAAAGAGTATTTGGGAGATTTGTCTTGGTTTTCATTCTATATCTTTTGCAAGAATTTTCCCAAGTGTTTTTCTTTGATTTCTTGATTTCCAAACACCTAGTTTTCCACACTTGAGCTATCATATTATCCTAATCTATTTAGGATCTTTGTTTTGTGGAAAAGAGAGAAAAAGAGATTGTTTGAGGTTGCTAAGCCTCCAAGTTGTAAACACCCTTATTCTTGTTGTATCCCTCTTCGGTAGAGGTGATCGGGTGATTGGTTTGCTCCCTCTAGTGAGAGGTGGAGCTTGGTTGTAAACCCTCTTCGGCAGAGGTGTTGTGGTTGTTTGGCTATGGGCCTACCCTCGGTTGTGAGGTGGTTGTTTGAGAGAGGAGTTCGGTACTCCATTGTTGTAAAAATCCTTCTCGGTGAAGGTTCCCTCGGTGGGAGTCCTCGGTGGACGTTATAGTGGATTGGAAATCCTACACGGTGGTGTAGGCGGGGATGTAGAGCAAGGTGCTCGAACCTCGAAACATATCTTTGCCTTTGCGTTTGATCCACTTGTCTCTCTAACTCTCTCTCTCTTTACATTTGTGCAAAGCATCATTCATCATTCATATCATACTTGCTTGTATTTGTGTTGTGCCTTGCATTGTTTCATGTTGTTATTCATCCTTATATGCTTGGCTTGATTGTGTGTGTGCCTCACTTATACTTAATCAACAAGAGCTTCACATAGCACCTAGACCCATTCAAGGGGAATCAAGAGGAGTTAGTCCAGAGCCCTTCACGGGGAATTCGGCTACACTTGTTGATTGTATTAAGTGTGATTGCAAAATTTGCATTAGCTTCCGCATTTAGTGTATTTAGTTCCTAGATTAGCACTTACACCTATTCACCCCCCTCTAGGTGTTTTTCATGAATCATATCGAGTTGCTTTCTCTGAATCTGGGCTTGCTGTTCAAAGCGCCTGGCCATTTCTTCAGGAATCCCTGCCATATACGCGAAGGCTTCTTTCTCTACAGAAGAATTTGAAGTCTATAATTTGGCGATGGTAGAGTGTGCCTCGCTCACTTCAATGCCCTGGGCTAGGGCATTGTAGTCCAGTGGGGCTATTACACCAGTCCGGGTGCGGATATGCTGGTACACTCCTTTCGGCTCGGTGTCAGACTCGTCGGAGCTAATAATCAACTGCTTCCCCTTAATCCTATTTGGCGTAATGCTTGGACCCACCATGTTTGAAGTAACTTTAGGGTACTCCGCATCAGCGAAGGTTCTCCTCGTGCTGACGCGATGCCTTTTGGCCGAGTGGGAGACTGGCGTAGATGATAACCGGTTGAACACCGACTGTTTGCTTGCATGCGAGCTGTAGTGGCATTCAGAGAGCACCGCTATGATGAGCCATTCACAATAGCATTGTGGATTGATTTGATGAACACTCCTCTTCTTTGTCAAGTAGTCCCTTAGATCCGTCGGAGGGAGATCGAAGAGACCAGCCTCGAGTCTCTGAGGATGAGAACTTTTCAGCTCCCTTCTGACCTTAGTCGTCGAAAAGCGAATGTTAACCTTGCGTCGTAACTCTAAGACGCGAGTCTCAAGGGCGCAAGGTTCAGAGACGTGGAGTTCACACTCTGTAGGACAGACGCGGCTCTCGCGTTTTGGCTTTGAGACGTGGGTCTCATGTCTCTGCTGAGAAGAAACGCGGACCTCGCGTTGTTGATTATTGCGTTTATCTGGCGGCACTTGAGAAATACAGACTTCATGAGTCCTACATTCTGACGTAGAGATGTGGGTCTCGTGTCTCTGAGAAGAGAAGCAGACTTCGCATTGCTGAACGCCATATTTGTGAAGGAGGGCCTCAGAAATATGAGCCTCATGAGCTCTGTGTTTTGGTATCCAGACGTGAACTTTGTGCGTCTGATACAGTTCAGCAGAGACGCGGGCTTGAGCCTCGCGTCCTGCTTCTGCTGGACAGATGGCTTTTTCAGCTTCTTCCATTTGTTGTCGACGTGTGTGACGCCTTTGTCAACTCCGGTTACGCTTCACTGGTTGTTGGGAACCCCCGGTAATCTGGAGCTGAGGAATCTTGAGTGGAGTGGCACAACGAGATTGGCCTTCAACATCGTTGGCCTCGCGGGTCTCGTGGGAGACGTTGACGCGGGCCACGCGGGCGACGTGGCCAGAAATGGTGTTGTTTATGCAGGCCAGCTTTGGAGAAGTCTCCGAAGAGACTTGAGAGAGGATCTCTAAGGAGACCCTGTGGTATTACCGTGCCACTCTGGGGCTCTTCGAGCCAAAAGAGAGAAACTCGTACTTTGCCTGGTCGAATTCCATGATAAGTGACTCGACTGTCTTTCCCATGAAGTTGACGTCACCTTGCGCCACAACTTGCTCGTCAGTGGAGAAAGTAGTCCCCAACGGAGTCGCCATCTCTTATACGGGGAGGAAAGTTGAAGGTATCTTGCAAAATTTTCTTGAATCAATGAGAAGTTACAACTCAAATTCTAACTACAAGAGAGAGAAGACACTCAAGCTACATCTTCTCTTGTTTAAGGCTGGGTTCTTTGCGTAGCGATAGAAAGTGAATCTTGTTTTCTGTTGACAGGGTGAATGTGAAGTTTCTTCAGAACTTTTCTCTTTGGATCACTGATGGAGTAGCACAACTCCTATCCAATGAAATCTCAAAGAGACTTAGGCAAAAACTTGAACTCAGCAAGTTTGTGTAGAAGAGTTGAACTCTTGTAAAGCCAATATTCTTCAACTGAAAATTCTGACCCCTATTTAATAGCAGCTCTAGCTATTTATAGGGGTTCTAGGAGTAAAACTATCCCCTAAAAACCCTCTATGATGGGGGTTAACTTCTCTCATTACGTGGGCAGTACTTGACCCAGTAATGATGGTAGTTATAACTGAGATGCAGGGCTCCTCTGCAGTTGAGACGTAGGCTTGAGCTCTAAGTTTAGCCGTTGAGGTGATGCTGGACGTGGGTCTCGAGCTCCGCATTTGGGCGCTGTGGTGGTGTTGAAATGCGAGCCTCAAACTCTGTGTTTCCTCATTGACGTGATATTAGACGAATGCCTCGAGCTTCGCATCTGAGATGCGGGCTTCAGGCTTTGTGTTTGAGCACTGAACCGGTGCTGATACACGTCTTCGAGCCCTGCATCTTGGCATTGGAGGGATGCTAGGGCGTAGGCTTCAAGCCCTGCGTTTTGGCATTGCACGAATGGCTTTGATTAGCCTCGCGTCTGAAGTATGGACTCTTTTATCCGATGACTTATCTTCAATAAATTTTAGACAGTCTACACCATTAAAATTTCCAAATTCAAGATCGTTTCTCTATTTTTCAAGTCCCACAACAATTAGAAGAGCCTATTGACTTAGAAAAGAGTATAGAATCCATGGTTCAGTCCTAAAATACTTATATTCAATCGCAAAATGATTTTTTCAATAGGTTAGAAGCACAAATCGGTCATTTGGTCAACACAATTAATGATAAGAATGAGAAAATTCTCCCCAATCAATTTTGACCATTCCCAATTCCCCTAGCCATATTGATAGGAACCAAGAATCATGTTATCGTGGAGACTTTAACTAAGATTCAATTTTCTCACACCAACTTGAACTTGACCAATCCCAAACCTTTGATGATTTGACAAGTTTTCATTTCAAGAAAATAGAACTTGATTGTGATGTGAACCTGATTAACAACTATGTGATTGATCAGGGGAAAACCGTGCACGAAAAGTGTATGTTTTGAAATCAATAGTTAAAAGTGCGTGCTTTGGCTTCCTTGATACTTCCGTTATAGCATAGAGGCTAAACTGTCGAATCCACAGGGACGGAAAGCGATATAAGCTTTACCGAATGTTCACGTGTGTGTTAAAGTTTCTTCAACGTTTTAAAGAATCAAAAGAAATGAAAACAAAGAATGAAAAAAGAAGAGTACAGTGAAACACGAAGAAGTGGGAAACACAGAAGAAATGGTTTTTGTGGTTTTTGATATATTTCTAAAACAAAGTAAAAACGAAAGAAAATCCATGGCTACTAACTACTAATGGCTCCACTAACCATACTAACCTCTTAGTGATAGTTGTCTCAAATGTATCCTTGGCCGTCACTAGTCCTTGGTTTAAAAGCATTTTAAAGCATGACTCATAAGATAACTTTCACATCCAAACTCAACAAAACAAGTTCAAGCTACACTTAAACCATCAAAACTAAACAAGAGCAAGTATGGAATAAAGTAATGTTAGCTTGTTAGAGAGTTAGGATGTTAGAGTGTTAGAATCCATTATCATGAGCCATCAATGGCTCTTGCAAGAGCAAGGCCAAGTAGAGGCTATTAGATTCATGTGGATTATCAAGTAAGAAGTTAGCAAGTTAGTGGTTAGTAGTTAGTTGCCATAAGAGAAAATTAGCTAAACATGTAAAAGGAGTTAGAGAGAAGAAAACAAGGAGAGATAAAGAGAGCACCTTTCATAGATTGTCACCTTCCATTACAAGCACTCTTGTTTTTCACTCATGTACTACTCTCTTTCCTATTACATGATCTACAAGAAATGAAAAATACAAAGGAGAAAGAAGAAGAAGAACTAATCTAAACTATCCTAAGAAGAAGAAACTACTCTAAAACTACACTACAACTAAAAAAACTCCTCAAAACTTCTTCTCCCTCAGTTCTGAAAATCCCAAGGTTTTATAGGCGAAAGGGGAACCATGGCACAGGTACGAGCCGCACGTCAAATCTTGGCACGCGGCTGCACACAAGGGCCGCGAAAATGCAGCTTTTGCCGCGTTTTCGTGGTTTTTCTAGAGCCGCGCGCGGCGTTGCCTGCTGCACACTCCCCTCTTGTCCCCCTGTCGGGACTACCTGCTGAAATCTAGATTTAGGCACCTGGTTTTGACAAAACGGCCCTCCAAGGTCAATGGCTATATTTGTAGGCTTTTAATCACCAATTAAATTGTGATTTTGGGTCTTCTTCTTCATTTCATGCCATGGACCTAGAAACATGCAAGAGAGGTATTATTAATAGGATTTAATATTAAATAAATGTGAAGATATGGTATGAAATATGCAATTTTAGAGACTAATCACATCCCCACACTTATCTTTTGCTCGTCCCGAGCAAAACAGAAAAACTAATTAAGAAGATTATTACATCACTTTCGCAGGTGACGTGATTGCACTGAGCGTGTATAACAATTCGTTAAACCTCTAGGTTTCCCCTAGAGGAGGAGTTTTGTCTCCTGAGGGTTTTCAACGGATTACACCCACAAAATCCATAAAAGAAGAAATCAAATGTTAGTATTTTGAAAATGCATTTTGAAAGAGAGAAAAGCGTTAAAATATTTAAATATTTTTGTGAAAATTCAAGTGATCCAAGGTTATAGGTTAACCAGAAATTAATTTTTCTTAAACTAAGTCAAAATGCAAAATCTTGTTATAAATTAAATGTAAGAATTTAAATTGAATTGATTCGTTAATCTTTCATAAAACTCTTAAAAAAAATATGCACTTTGTCAAAAGTGAAGATTTTTTGGATATCGACTCTAACTTTCATGTCATTTATTTATATTATTTTTATTTTTTCTTCTCTTAGTTTTCTTAGGCTTTCTAGCTTACCCGAGTAGTGAGCCTTTAGCTGGTGACTCCCAAACTAGATAGTTTTAGGGCACCAGATGAGAAAACATCCCTCGGACTTAAGAACTCGAGTAAACAAGCCATAAAATTAAAGGAGATTATTTTTTGTCCACTATTTTAGGCGTGAATAATCATGCTTCCTGAGGCATAATTACCCAACTTCAATAAGTTATTTTATCATCATTTTTTATTATTTTTTATCACATTTTTTTATGACATTTTAGTCTTTGTTTCAATCCAAAAATTGTGTAAGTGTGAAGTGCATAAATCTAAGGCAAAAAATTTAAGATCAAATTATCTTTCCAATCTTACTTCCTTATCCTAAAATTTAAATAAGATCTATTATTTTGACTTGGTTTAAAAATTCATAATTTTAGGTCTTCCTAATTCCTAAGATAATCTTAATTTTCTTAAAAATAAATCAAAACTATTTCTTTTAATTCAAAAAGTTTTGTAAAAAGAAAAGAAAAGAGTTTCTATACAAAAGAAAATTTTAAAAATTTCCTAAAAAGAAGTGTAAAAGAAAGAAAATATAAAACAACCAACGTTAGTAAATCCTCTCCCACACTTATCTCATGCATTATCCTCAATGCATTGTGAATGTGTATATACATGAAACAAATAGAAAGGGAAGAAAAATTATCTCATGATGGTGGCTCCAGTGCTGGCCTGATTGGGCCAAGTGTTGCTACCCAATTCAAAAATCGTGGATCTTGTAGAAACCCACCAGTGACCTCTCTAATACGACCCAGTAAAAGAATGATTGAGTGAATGGTCTTATTTAAAAATTTATCCCCATCTGATTTTTAAGTTTCAAAAATAATTGCTGAGTCATTTTCTTCAATATCCTTGTCCAACAATGAAGTATGATTTTGGGAGATGATAGATTTGGACTCAAATGAAACAGGAATAAAAACGATACCGACTGAGGAATTTGACTCAGATCAAGTCGAGATTCAAAAGTGGGAGTCGAAATTGGTTCAAAAATGAAGTCCACACCTGTAACCCTCGGTTTCCTATGTACAGGTGTCAATACTGGTATTCGATACCCGATGTAATCATCAGGATAACCGGATTGAGATTGTTTCAGCTCAAGATTTTATTTCCCAATATTTTGAATTTTTCTGAATTTTCTGAAAATTTTTGAGAACTATTGGAGAAGAATCTCAATTCAGGGTCGATCGGTGTCATAGGCTGACTCTGAGATTTTTAATTTACAATCAGGGATGAATTTTCAAAATCTGACTTCACAACAAGCTTTAGGATGGCATTTTCTATATTTGTGAATTTTTGAGGATTTTTCTAAATTAATAGGAGTTTAATCCAATAAGCTAATGAAGGCAATAAATGGACTAACCATGATGCCCAGTTGGCATTTGTTTAAAGTGAGGAAGCCTATTTATTTGAACATTCTTTTCTTTCTCTTTCTTTCCCCACAACACACGCCTTCTCCCCCTCCATCTTCTTCATTCCTCCTCTCACTACGCCACGACTCCCACCACACGCGTCCGCCCCTCTCGCTCAGTTTCCCCTCTCTCTTCCACACACTCTCTCATTATAACCTCCCTCTTCCCTTATATTCTCTTTTCTCCCAAGGCAAAAACCCAACAACCCATTGGCGTCTCCTTGCAGCGCAGCCCCGCACCAGCCCCTGGCCTGCCCTCTCCTTGGCACGGCAGTGCTCCACCACGGCAACACCACGCCAGAGCTCCTCCCCTCTCGGACAGCGCCCGCATGAGATCCACCAAGCCGCAGGCCACGCACCACCCTTGCCTTCCCCTCGTGCATGCCCATGACTAGCATTTTTCCTCCCTCGATCTCTAACATGCAAGCTAGGGCTGGCAATGGGTGGGTTCAGGCCAGGTTGAGGCTATATGGCAAGAGGGATGGATCTTGCTTGTTGCCATTGATGCTCAGAGCTTAGAGCTAGGGTGATTCTTCTCTCCTCACCATTCATTTATATTCCCATTTTTTTGTTTATGGCTTTAGTGTGTGGTGATGATGATGATTATTATGTTGTTCAGTTCTTCTTTTGTCCACTCCCATCTCCTCCCCTTTGTCATGCCAAGCAACCATTGTGAGCAACCGAGCCCCTTGGCCGGATCTCACCCTTCGTCAAGTCCCGTCGATCGCCGGAAGCCGCACACCCTCTCCCCACCTGCGGCAGCGCCACCAAGCTACGACAATAGCCGTCAACCTCACTATGATCCAGCACAGTCCAGAGCCCCTCTCTCCAGCCTCTGTGATCTCCGACAGCAGCCGATCCTCTCCGGCGAGCCTCAATCGTCGTCTGCGAGATCCGCCGTCGACGGCCGCGCATGACCCCATGGCGGCACACACACCTTGCGTGAGCATGGCTACCTTCTCTCCTAAGACTCTAAGGTGCTGGAAGAAGATTCAGACTGAAGAGAAGCGTTCCAGATAAGTTACTTTGCATTGTTGTTGATTTTAGTTATTGTTGGCATTTTATCGAACATGTAACATACACTAGTTTAATCACTAATTACACCATAAAAAACTTATTTTAAAATTATAATAAAAATATATAGAATATCTAAGACTTGTCTCCTAATTATCGTAATTTTTAATTGATTTTTAAAGTTTTATTTTAATCACAAAAAAAACTCTGCTGTTGCTCTCGGCCAGGACCAGGCCGAGAGCAGGGGCTTGGCCGAGCCAGGCCAGGCCAGGCCGAGACCTGGCCTGGTCTGGCCAGCCCAGCCAGACCTGGCCTGGGCCAGGTCTTGTCCGCCAGGCCAGCGGGTCTGGCCAACGACCCAATTCGGGTCTGTACAACAGACCCGACCCAGCCCCTATATTAAAAAAAAAAAGAAAATAGAAAAAGGAAAAAAAAGAAAGAAAAGAAAGAAAAAGGAAAGAAATAAAATAAAATAAAATTTAGAAATATTAACTGTAGAAATAATACTATAGCAGACCCAGACCCAAACCCAATACTGCAGCAGACCAATTACTGTAGCAACAGACCCATTAAGAATTATTAATTGATTTTACGCTTAAATTAATTCAGAGAAATCTAGAAAAATCAGAAAAATTCTAGAAAAATTTCTGTAAAATCAAAAACTAAAATGTGACTTTGTAAAATTATTTTTGTAGTAATGTCACTTAGAATAGCTCAGAATTAAATATTTCTTATACTTATTATTTAAATTGAATGTAGATTAACGAGTTGATTTGCAACTTCTATTCGGATCCGTGACGATCTCAGGTGAGTGTTTGCTTTTGTATTATTTTTGCAAATTGCCATTTCCAGTAGTGTTTATATGTTACTTGAATTATTACATGAGACAGTCTGTTTTACTTTACCAGTCTGATTACCCGTATCATTTCATGAGACATCAGAGATTGTTCCCCTTATTTGTCTAGTTGATATGAGCATCTTTTGGTGTCATTTCATATATTAGAAATTCGCCGTCGTTGGTTAGGCCTGGTATTGATATACCATAGACCAGACTTGATCTTGTAACCGACCTAGTTGTGATGAATCTTAAATATAAATTTATTGATCTAAGGTTATTTAGTTCGTGATTGATGTTAGAGATTCATATTTTATGCATAGTGTTTATTGGCAGTTGTTGGTGATTATCCTGACTAGAACTCCTGTGGGTATCAAGGAAGTGTTAGATATAACATTGCTTTACCAATATACTGATTTACTGATACTTGGATTGACATTGACTTAGTTAGAGTTGGAGTTGACCTGTGATATATTTTACATTGGATCTTGACCGGTTTATAGAGGGAATAGATCATGTTAGATTGTCATTATGTGTTATGTGTATAGCTTAGCATGATCTTATTTTAGATTAATGAATCAAAGACCTCTGAATTTTCGTAATTATATTGATTGAGTACTGATGATCTTATCGATGTTAGATACTAGATGTGGAGATGATCAAGATTTCTTATTGATTGAGGATGTTACTCTCCTTGGCTATAATCTTGATTATAGTTGGATGAATCTAGTTTTGAGGATGTTTTCATTCTTTATTTCTGATCTCGGTATCTGTTATGTTAGTTGATTTCGAGGATACAGATAGACTGCTATTTATTGCTGTTACCCAGTGATAGAGATAGAATTATTGTGAGAGTAAATTCATTGATATCGGTGATAAAATATATTCAGAGTTTGATAGCTTTTACTGTTTGATCTCTGTTATTGGTGAGTTGAGGACCGATGTCTAGATTTGTTATTGTAATTATTCATGTTACCGAAGTTACTGTCAAAACATCGTTAGACCGTAACGCTCGGTACAACTCGATTCATCGTTTACTCGATTACTATTACTATACTGTACTGTTATTGTTACTATCAACACATCGTCCCAGTATTCTAGGTAACATGAATATTGACTAATTTAACTAAATTAAATAATAATATAAAATGACAACTTATACTGGGATTGGGAAAATGATGGAGGAGATAACGTCTGTATTTTGGGTGGACCTAGGATACAGGTTGCGCAGTCGAAATGAGGGTTCCACTGCAGGGTCTTCGGGGATGACTTGCATCCATCTGATATTACTGTTACTGAGTACCTAGCGGTACGGGCCTGGTTCAGCGCCAGGCATCTGGGGCCGTGGTCCCAGGTATGTACAGGACCTACTTAAAACATGGACAATATCTCTGACCAATCAGTTTCAATAACTTAAGACCCTGATTGACACGTGTGGTAGGCGTAGTATGGGATGCGCCTACTGCATGTGGCAATTAGTGTTCGCTGACATAATTAAATGACAAACTGAAATCTTACATTGACATTGTAGACTAAACTTGATATATATGACTGATTGTAGACAACTGATTATTCCAATAACTTGACTGTACATCTGACACTCGATTGGACATCTAGTTTTGTACTGACTAGCGTTATTATTTTCTATTCATGTTTTATATGTTATTTCTGTTTTATTTCAGCATATATGTTTCCTAGTGTACTCACATTTATATTCGCATGCATTTCCCTTTTTCTCTTACACATTCACTAGGAGTTCTAACTCCCTGGATCTGTATATCCAGATCCAGGGTTATTTATTACTGACCAGGTATTTAGAGAGGATCACGTGCCCCTTGAGGAGCTAGAGTCCTCTCTTCCTAATTATTGGTATCCCTGCTCTTTTATTCATGTTTTTTTCTTGATTCTCTATATCGTATCCAGTCACATTTCATATTCTTATTCATATACTATCATTGTGTTAGACTATATATGCATTATTGTAGTGATTTTGATTTATGGTAGAGATTTTATAACTTGTTCAGGTTACTTTAGGCTTAGCGTGTATACGTGGGATATTCTTCTTGCGTATATACGTCGCCGACTCTCATTGCGACTCCGTTTTCCCGTATTTTGGGATGCGAGCGTGACAACACCAAAGAATTCATGTTCACACTCTTTCCCATTAACGGAATGTGATCGTAAGATATTAGTGGTTCAATTTCACGGTGTACTGGTACAGGATTCAATGTTGACTCCGAAATAGAGAAAAAAATCTGATAAAGATACCAGAGTCATTATTGAATCAAAAAGTGAAATGGAGTTACCAACTTGAGGTTCATGATCATTTTCAAGCTTAAGTTCAATTTCGAAAAAAGGATAACTTGCTAAAATTTCAAGATGGTTCTCAAAATTTTGCGTAAGTTCAAATAGATGTAATGAAATTGAATCTTGATTTTTGTCCACGGAAGGAATGTGAATGGGTGAAATGATCGATTAAGTTCAGGAATTATGGGAATTAAAATTGGCTCAAGAACATTACTTAGTTTAGGTAACACTATAGGAGTTGATATTGATTCAAGGATTGAACTCGAATCGCTAAATTGAAGCTCAGGTTCACATTCATCTTCAAGTTCAATTTCAGGAATTGGATAACTTATCAAACTATCAAGAATTTGATGTTGGTCAAATTCAGGTTGGTATGATGAAATTGAAGCTGGATTTTCAAAATGACATGATTTTTGAGTCATATGAACATCTGATGGACATAGGAACTCAATCATATTTTGTATTATTCGCTTGGTCTCTTGCACGAATTCCACAGTTTTGTCCTACAATGATTTTTCTTTGACAGGTTCTGAAAAAGAACTATATGAATTTTGGAAATTTTGTGGACATGATGAGGTCATCATGTTTTCAAATTATTTTTGGGCTTCTATCGCTTCTTCCAAAGTCCTTTGCAATGTTGATTTTCTTCAATTGGTGGTTGATAGGTAGTAAAAATTGCATAATTGTCATCACATTTACTATCACATTTTCATATTTATTTATATAATCATGCACTATTACTAATATTTTGTTATTTAATGTGTGCAGGCCTTGAGTATTTTTAAATAAAGAATAAAAGACTAAATGAAGCTCAAAAGCCCATGTCTAAGCCCATGTCAAAGCCCAAGTGTAAAAGTGCAATTACAAAATGTCAAAAGTGCAAATACAAAGTGCAAATGTTGCAAATACTAAAAAGAGGGAAGGGATAGAATTCTATTCAACCCTAAATACTTGGTGGATGAAGATAAATAAGAGTGCAAGGATAAAAATTCGTTTTGGAAGAGATTTAGATTAAGGGTAACTTGATTTCCAAGTTATCCCAAAATCTCAAATTAAAGAGTCGAGATGCCAGATCCAGACGGATATGCTCAGATGGACAGACGAGATGAGGCCACGCACAAAAGCGCGCGGCCAGGGATAAGATTCTGGCCGCGAAAACGCGGCCAGAGCCGCGTTTCCGCGGCAATATGGATGAGGCTGCGTACCAGATTTCTTGGCAGTGTTTCAATGGGACTCTACTTCCTTCTGAGCCTATAAATACCCCTGCAGACGCAACAGAGAGGGCTATCCAGAGAAGATTAGGGTTTTCTTTAGCTTTTCCTTAAATTTTTGCTATTTGTAATTTCGTTTTAAAGGCATTGTGAGAAGAAGGAGCTTGTATTTGGAAGACATATTTTCGAATAAAGGTTACCTCTTTTGCTATTTGATTCTTGTCAGTTAATTTTATTTCTTTTCTCTGTGATCTCTTGTTTTTGGTTTTTAATCTGTGATCTCTTGTTTCGTTTTGTTTTCCTTCTTTAACAATTCTTCTCAAGTAAAAAAAATAAATAAAAAAATAATTAAAAAAATGATGTCTAACTAATTCTTAGTATGGTTTGCTGATCTCTTAAGCAACCCTAGGGCAGTTTAGGAGTTGAATAGATGATGATCAATTTTTAGAAACCCTAAGTCGAAGATTGCTTTTCTTGAAGATTAAACTGATAGTTAGATTTCTTAATCTAGGTTGCTCACTTAAACAACTCTTCATGACTTCATACTTAAGAACTAGGACAGCATAAATTTAAGATAACAGTTTTCTTATGCTGTACTTAGAAGTTAGGATGAAACTTTGTTTAGTTTTTGGTAATGCAACTTAGTTAAGTTCTAGTATCATCTTTTCTTGCTTGAATCCTTCTTAATAAACCTAGAGTAAATCATATATATCTCAAGATGACATTCAACATCCAAGACTTGCATTGTGGGTTGTGATAGTAGATCAGTAAAACCATACCTCTTTAATCATATTTCAAATCTAATCTCTTCTTTGTTTTATTTGAAGCATACAGAGAAATCGGTCGAAAAGCTTGCATCGCATCCTTCCCTGAGGATCACGACCCGCTTTGGCCCTTGCTACAGCGGATAGCATTGAGACTGAGAACTCTACAACTCAATCTTTTTCTTTATAAATTCTCAATTTCAATCAAAATTTTGGCGCCGTTGCCAGGGAAGGAACGACACGATTTTCTCAAAACTAACTCTTTTATTCTTTCTGTTTGCAGGTTCAGAGAACAGGAAAACTAAACAGCAGCGAGGACACATAGCAACTCTGTGCCTCTGCCCTCGAAGGCAGAGCAACAGAGCCTACTTCAAAGCCGCGGGTCCGCGGCAAAAGCCGCGATTCCGCGGCTTGAGTAGTTCACTACTCATACAGTTTTCTGTAGGTTGCTAAAAATTGCAAATTTAGCTTACTGCTGTGATATATTTTCTCTGTGATCATCCTGTAACTGCTAATTAATAACAGTAACTCATTTGTTGATAATAAAATTTTTTTTTTTAGACTCTTGCATCTTAGGCACGTGTCTATTTTAATTTTTTTAATTCTGTTGAAGAGTGCTGGCGACAAGGTACGTCTGCATTGCATATAGATTAGGAAACACTCTTGACTATTTTTCTGCTTTTTAAGTGATTACTTTTCTACTGCTTTACACGTACACAAAAATATCTTAAGGGCATAACCCATTAACAAGATAAGGTGGGGATTTCATCACCCTCCCTTGGCCCACAAATCATATCCGTCACACTCACAACCCTAACCTTAAGTAAAATTTGACTAGACGTTGGCCCTAGGTTAACTCGGACTCAATAGGAGATTGACCGAAGGAGAAAAGTTTTTCGAAATTAACTCTTGCTAAATCGGTGTCTAGGCAGGGGATTGAGGGCCGAAAGCCCGAAGAACGGTGGTTATTTAATTAAGGAACGTCTCTGACGGAAAACCTCCCACCAGTCTTGCCACCTACCTGGCCGATTAACTTGTGGTTAAGGTCGACAATAGACCTCCTAAGGACAGTCTAAAGTTAGGAGTCGTCTAGGTCAAGGATTACCCTAGAATAGGATTTTTGTTTGTTTTTCTTTTTATTGATTGATTGGGTGAACTTGTTTGCTAATTGTGCATGTCCGCTTGGTCGAGAGACCCACTTACATCCAGACTAACTAGAACTAGTTCACCACCGGAGCAAAAGCCCGACTCACATATGGCATAACCACCATCACTCCAAGATAGGTTATATCCTATCAGAACCTCTCTTCCTTCTTGCATCAAGCTTACTGATGAAGGTGTTGACCAATTTGAGCTCAAGCCACAATACATCAACACCCTTTCCAAATATCATGGACTTGAATCCGAGGACGCATACTTCTTCATAAGGGAATTTGAAGAAGTATGTCTCATGATGAAGATACCTAAGTTAGGAAAAGATGCCATCAAACTTAGGTTCGTCCCCTTTGCTTTGAAGGATTTAGCAAAGAAATGGCTCTACAGTCTAGAGGCCAGTTCAATATCTTCTTGGGATAATTTCGTTAAGGCCTTCTTAAAGAAATTTTATCCCGTTCACAAGACTGTACTGATTAGGAAGAACATCCTACAGTTTAAGCAAACAGCCAATGAACCTTTTGGAAATACTTCGAACGTTTTAAGGACCTCCTTGCCCAATGGCCTCACCATGGGATAGAGAAATGGCGACTTTGCCAAGTTCTATATGATGGATTAGATTATCCAACTAAAACGATGTTAGAATCCATGTGTCAAGGAAGATTTCTGCAAAAGAATGAAGATGAAGGATGGTTATTGTATGAAGAATTAGCTGATAATACCATCCAATGGGAACCTACTCAGGAAAAATTTAGGACTAATGACCCTACTTCTTCTAAAGGAGGTATCCATTCCATTGAGGCCAACATAGCAACCGATGCTAAGTTAACTGCTGTTATGCGAAGACTAGAGGCTCTTGAAACTAAAGAACCAGTCTCTGTGAACCAAGTCAGCCCAACACCTTCGGCGGGCTGTACTTATTGTCAAGATATGAACCATGTGTTCGAGGAATGTCCCGTCTTTATTGTGCATCAAAGCTTGCCCGAACATATGAGTGCGGCCTTCACAAGGCCCGCCAACAATCCTTATTCGCCCACCTACAATCCCGGTTGGAGAAATCATCCCAATTTTTCATGGGGCCCAAGCAACAATGAGCAAACTAGGCCCAAATTCTCCAACAATTTCCAAAATCCACCATATCAACAAAATTTCCTAGTCAAAATCCTCCACCATCTTTCCAAAATTCCCAAATGGAAACAAGACTCTCAAATTTGAAAAGAAAGGTGGACACTCTAGTTAAAAGCCACGACACGCTGGCTCAAGTCTTAACTAGGATAGAGATTCAATTGAACCAACAAGAGAGACAGAGGGGAACTCTACCGAGTCAACCATTGCCAAATCCTAGGAATCCTAGGCTAGCCAATGAGGCTCAAGACCCAAACCAGTGTCACTTGGTTCATACACTAAGATCGGGAAACAAGTTGATAATCGAGTATCCATGCCACAGGATCCATCTCAGTCATCCATTCCATCTAGCTCCACTCCTTCTTCACCCAGCTCCAATGAAACTGAAGTTGAAAAGTCAGCAGTACAGGTGCACCAGCCTATAGCCCCATTTCCATATAGGCTTAGAAGCAACAACAATGCACATATGGAGAAACTACTAGAGGTGTTCAATCAAGTTAGGCTCAACATCCCGCTTCTTGATGCAATCCAACAGGTCCCTAGTTATACCAAATTCCTTAAGGACATGTGCACCAAGAAAAGAAAGACAAATGTGCCTAAGAAGGTTTTTCTAGCCACTAACATTAGTGAGCTATTGTCCAACCAGATCCCAGTCAAGTACAAGGACCCTGGTTGCCCCACCATCTCTTGCACAATAGGTCGTGCTGAAATCAATCGAGCACTCCTCGATTTAGGAGCTAGCATCAATTTGATCCCTTTCTCCGTATATCAACAACTTGGATTAGGTGAACTCAACCCAACCCAAGTTACTATTCAATTGGCTGACCGCTCAATCAAAGTTCCTAAGGGAGAGATCAATGACGTCCTCATACGGGTGGGAGAATTCATTTACCCAGTCGATTTCATTGTTTTAGAGACACAACCTGTGTCTAATCCTAGGTCCCAAAATCCCATCATCTTAGGAAGACCGTTCCTAGCAACCGCAAATGCAATCATAAATTATAGAAATGGATCCATGAGATTGACTTTGGGGATATGACCAAGGAAGTCAATGTTTTCAACCTAGGTAAGCATCCCTACAATGTGACCGACCAACCCTTTATGGTTAACTTCATTGAAAACATGACGAGTGAGCACAATGAGGAGATCACACTAGAGTCAGAGAAAGAGGAAGACGTAGAATCAAGTGATCTCAACCTTGATGAGATCGAATGGGCAGCAAATCCTAGTTCTATAGAGATGGAAAAGTCAAGCGTAACACCTCCACCCATCGAGCCACCTCCTTCTTTGGAGTTAAAGGCCTTGCCTAAACATCTTAAGTACGCCTACCTAGGTGAACAAGAGACGTTACTGGTCATAGTTGCATCCAATTTGACTAATAGGCAAGAGGAAGACCTACTGGCAACCCTTAGGAGACATAGGGAAGCCATTGGTTGGACTATGGCAGATATCAAGGGACTGAGCCCTACGATAGTCCAGCATCGTATTCATCTAGAGGAAGGGGTTAAACCGAAGAGGGATCCACAGCGTAGGTTAAACCCACTCATGTAGGAGGTTGTACAAGCCGAAATAGTGAAAATGTTAGATAATGGGATCATTTATCCCATTTTCGATAGCGAATGGGTTAGCCCAATGCATGTGGTCCCTAAGAAGTCTAGCTTACTGTGGTAGAAAACGACAAGCATGAGTTAGTGCAAACACGATTGCCTACTAAGGTTCGAGTATGCATAGACTATCGCAAGTTGAACGCCGCCACTAGGAAAGATCATTTTTCTCTCCCATTTATCGACCAAATGCTGGAACGATTAGCCGGTCATGAGTATTACTGTTTCTTGGACGGTTATTCAGGGTATAACCAAATCCCTATAGCTCCGGAGGACCAAGAAAAGACAACGTTTATGTGCCCATTTGGGACATTTGCCTACCGTCGAATGCCTTTCGGCCGATGTAATGCCCCCGCCACATTCCAACGTTGTATGTTAAGCCTGTTTTCTGATATGGTCGAGCGCTTTTTAGAGATTTTCATGGACGACTTCTCCGTCTATGAAAATTCATTTGACCATTGTCTCCATCACTTGGAGCTAGTACTGAGTAGATGCACCGAAAAGAACTTGACCCTCAATTGGGAAAAGTGCCACTTCATGGTGCAGCATGGGATTGTCCTAGGTCATGAGATATCTAGGGAAGGGATCAAAGTGGACAAGGCTAAGGTGGAGATCATAGCCAAACTTCCAATTTCACGATGTGTGAAGGACATTCGGTCTTTCTTAGGACACGCTGGGTTTTATCGTAGGTTCATTAAGGATTTTAGCAAAATTGCTAGACCCCTTACAAACCTTCTAGCTAAAGACATGCCCTTCATATTTGACGATAGGTGCAATAGTGCTTGGGAAAAGTTGAAAGTGGAACTTATTTCTGCACCTATCATCTCACCTCCGGACTGGTCCATGCCTTTTGAGATCATGTGCAATATCTCAGATTTTGCGATAGGTGCTGTCTTAGGACAGCGTAAGGATAGCAAGCAGCACGTGATCTATTATTCGAGTAGGACGCTCAATGACGCCCAAATGAACTATACTACAACCGAGAAGGAATTCTTGGCAGTAGTGTTCGCTTTGGAGAAATTCCGCCCATACCTACTTGGGACCAAGACCACGATTTTCACCGACCATTCTGCACTTCGATACCTTGTGCTAAAAAAGGATGCGAAGGCCCGACTCATTCGTTGGATCCTCCTCCTTCAAGAATTTGATCTCGAAATTCGAGATAAAAAAGGTGTTGAAAATGTTGTCGCAGACCATCTCTCTCGCGTGCCTAATGCACCCTCCGACGAACTGCCCATCAATGATAATTTTCCCGATGAACAACTTCTAGCCATCTCTAAGGAACCATGGTTTGCTGACATAGTAAATTACTTAGTCACAAACCAAACACCACCTAATTGGTCAAAACAGGATAGATACCGGTTCTTGTCTCAAGTCCGGTATTACATATGGGAAGATCCATACCTTTTCAAATATTGTAGCGACCAAATTATTAGGAGATGTGTCCCCGATGAGGAGACTAGAAGCGTTCTAGCCTTTTGTCATGAGTTCGCTTGCGGTGGACACTTTGGTCCCCGCAAAACTGCCGAAAAGATCCTGCAAAGTGGCTTTTATTGGCCTACTGTGTTCAAAGACGCATTCGAGTTTTGCAAGACTTGCACAAGATGTCAAATGATAGGAAGAATTTTCAAACGAAATATGATGCCCCTAAATCCAATTCTAGAAGTAGAACTTTTCGATGTTTGGGGCATTGATTTTATGGGACCCTTCCCTAATTCGTTTGGGCACCAATACATCTTGTTGGCCGTAGACTACGTATCAAAATGGGTTGAAGCCGTTCCTTGCAAGACAAATGACAACAAAGTTGTTGTCAAATTCTTGAAAGAAAATATCATCTCGCGCTTTGGAACCCCTCGTGCCATTATTAGTGACAATGGTACGCATTTTTGCAATAGAACTTTTGAGGCTCTTATGCGAAAATACGTCATAACTCACAAGTTGTCTACGCCCTACCATCCTCAAACTAGCAGACAGGTAGAAGTTTCCAATAGGCAAGTCAAGCTTATCTTGGAGAAAACTGTGAATCAGAATAGGAAGGACTGGTCCACCAAACTGGTGGATGCCCTATGGGCATATAGGACTGCCTTTAAGACGATTCTAGGAATGTCTCCCTACAGACTAGTTTTTGGAAAGGCTTGCCACCTTCCTGTTGAGCTAGAGCACCGGGCCCTATGGGCAATTAAGCAGCTGAATCTCGATCTAGATAAGGCCGGTGATCTTCAAAAATTGCAAATTTCTGAACTAGAGGAATTGAGGAACGAAGCATACGACAATGCGAAAATTGCGAAGGATAGGGTTAAGGTCTTTCATGATAAGTTCATCACGAGAAAAACTTTTATCCAAGGACAAAAAGTGTTACTCTATAACTCTAGACTTCATCTTTTTCCCGGCAAGTTAAAATCAAGATGGACAGGGCCGTTCATTGTTAAGACCGTGTTTCCACACGGAGCGATAGAGATCTACGATCAAAAAAATGGTAGCACATTCAAGGTAAATGGTTAACGTCTTAAAATTTTTGGAATCAGTTCCGGAAGTGAATGCAGCCATGGGTCTTTTTGACCCACTGTATCGGTAACTATATCTTTCTGCCAATTCATGCATCCATGCATTTCATTCATACATTAGGGACAATGCATGAAATAAGTGTGGGGGAAGGGGTATGTAAAGTAATTAAAAAAAATTTATTCTTTTTCTCTTTAGTTGTTCTAACATAATAAAAAAATAAAATAAAAATAAAAAAAATAAAAAAATAAAAAATAAAAATTTTTTATAAAAAGGACAATATTTTGACTTATCTTTTGAAAGAAACCTAAGTTAGTTTTAAGAATTAGGAAAATCATGATTAGGATTTCTAAAAACTTGGTCAAAATAAATAAATTGTTGAATTTTTAGGTATAGGAGGAGAAATTGAATAAGTAATTAGTCTTGATTTTTACCTTAATGAAATGTGCATACCTGATGCATATCTAGGATTCTAAGACAAAGACCCTTGTGCCTCATATAAAAAAAAAAATCACTAATTAAGCTGGATACATGTGCCTCAAGAAGCATAAGTATTCACGCCTAAAGGTGAGTTTATAAATAAGCGTCCTTAGTTTTGGGGCCTAGTTCACTCGAATTTGAGTCCGAGGGGTGTTTTCTCACCCGGTGCCCTAAAACCAACCAGTTTGGGAGTAACTGACTTTAAGTTCGCTACATGAGTGGATTAGAAAGCCTAAGAAAATTAAGAAATATTATATATGTATTAACACATTTAATAGTCAATTAGTTAGGTATGAGGGCCTCAAGAAGGCTTGATACTTACACGAAAGAAAATTAGATGAGTTATATATATTAAAAAATATATATATAATAATAATAATAAAGAGGCATAAGAGTCCAAGTTAAGGAATTCTTAGATTCACAAGGATGCGTATGACTTTTGGTAACGAAAAAGACTATACAAACATTCAATTTTGATCCTTACCTAAAATGAATAACAATTGACTTTATTAAGACTAAGTTTAGGAATGAATAAAATGATAATCCTAAAACTTATAGACTACTTAGTCTCTTCAAATATATTTCGAATATTTTCCTTTTTATGGATTTTGTGGGTGTAATCCGCTGAAAACCCTCACGAGACAACACTCGTCCTCTAGGGTATCCTAGGGGTTTAACGGCTTGTTGCACATGCTAAGTGCAACCGTGATTCCTACGAAAGTGAGTTAGCTAGATTAGTTTTTCTTTTTGATTTTTACTCGAGGACGAGCAAAAAGATAAGTGTGGGGGTGTGATAGGTAGTAAAAATTACATAATTGTCATCACATTTACTATCACATTTTCATATTTATTCATATAATCATGCACTATTACTAATATTTTGTTATTTAATGTGTGCTGGCCTTGAGTGTTTTTAAATAAAGAATAAAAGACTAAATGAAGCCCAAAAGCTCATGTCCAAGCCCAAGTGCAAAAGTGCAATTACAAAATGTCAAAAGTGCAAATACAAAGTGCAAATGTTGCAAATACTAAAAAGAGGGAAGGGATAGAATTCTATTCAACCCTAAATACTTGGTGGATGAGGATAAATAAGAGTGCAAGGATAAAAATTCGTTTTGAAAGAGATTTGGATTAAGGGTAACTTGATTTCCAAGTTATCCTAAAATCTCAAATTAAAGAGTCGAGATGCCAGATCCAGACAGATATGCCCAGATGGACGGACCAGATGAGGCCACGCACAAAAGCGCGCGGCCAGAGCCGCGTTTCCGCGGCAATATGGATGAGGCTGCGTACCAGATTTCTTGGCAGTGTTTCAATGGGACTCTACTTCCTTCTGAGCCTATAAATACCCCTGCAGACGCAACAGAGAGGGCTATCCAGAGAAGATTAGGGTTTTCTTTAGCTTTTCCTTAAATTTCTGCAATTTGTAATTTCGTTTTAAAGGCATTGTGAGAAGAAGGAGCTTGTATTTGGAAGACATATTTTCGAATAAAGGTTACCTCTTTTGCTATTTGATTCTTGTCAGTTAATTTATTTCTTTTCTTTGTGATCTCTTGTTTTTGGTTTTTAATCTGTGATCTCTTGTTTCGTTTTGTTTTCCTTCTTTAACAATTCTTCTCAAGTAAAAAAAATAAATAAAAAAATAATTAAAAAATGATTTCTAACTAATTCTTAGTATGGTTTGCTGATCTCTTAAGCAACCCTAGGGCAGTTTAGGAGTTGAATAGATTGATGATCAATTTTTAGAAATCCTAGGTCTAAGATTGCTTTTCTTGAAGATTAAACTGATAGTTAGATTTCTTAATCTAGGTTGCACACTTAAACAACTCTTCATGACTTCATACTTAAGAACTAGGACAGCATAAATTTAAGATAACACTTTTCTTATGCTGTACTTAGAAGTTAGGATGAAACTTTGTTTAGTTTTGGTAATGCAACTTAGTTAAGTTCTAGTATCATCTTTTCTTACTTGAATCCTTCTTAATAAACCTAGGGTAAATCATATATATCTCAAGATAACATTCAACATCCAAGACTTGCATTGTGAGTTGTGGTAGTAGATCAGTAAAACCATACCTCTTTAATCATATTTCAAATCTAATCTCTCCTTTGTTTTATTTGAAGCATACAGAGAAATCGGCCGAAAAGCTTGCATCGCATCCTTCCCTGAGGATCACGACCCGCTTTGGCCCTTGCTACAGCGGATAGCATTGAGACTGAGAACTCTACAACTCAATCTTTTTCTTTATAAATTCTCAATTTCAATCAGTGGTTCAGGAAAAGGAGGATATGAAGCAGAATCAGGGAATGAATATTGTGAAAATTATGGACAATGTGGTTGAAAATTTAACTTGGGGGAGGTGAATCCCCATAAACTCTGTGAAGTGTGAAAGTTATTTTGAAAATTATAGTCATAGGATTGGGGATATGGGTCATATTGAGTCGGATAATCCTAATCCGGCATATATGGTTGTTCATGTTGTACATAGCCGGGTTAGAGTTATCCGAGTCAAATGAGGTCGGGTGAAATATGGATTCATATTATGATTGAAAAAATTGTTATTGTTAAAATTCATGTCACAATTTACAAAAAAAAAACACATAAACAAACAAACAAAAAAAGAAAAAGAAAAAGAAAATAAGCCTATTCTAGGGTTGACTTAGACCTAAACGACTCCTAACTGATTAGACTGTCCATGGGCGTACCTTGTAGAAATCTGACCACAAGTTAATCGGCCAAGTAGGGGCAAGATCAGTGGGAGGTATCCGTGCTAGAGCAACGGGCCTAATTATGCCAAACCACTGTTCTTTGAGGTTTCGCCTCCCAATCCCTAATCTTAGACACCGATTTGACAAGAGTCAAACTCTAACAACTTTTTTCTTAGGTTAATTTCCTAAATGAGTCCGAGATGTCCCTAGGGGCCAACGTCTAGCAAGTTATATTTAGGCTTGGGTTGTGTGAGTGGGGAGGTGATTTTTTAGGTTAAGAGAGGGTAATGACTTCCCCACCTTATGTTATATTGGGTTTTGCCCTTAAGTTCAATTCGTGCAAGTGTACAATATAGATAAGAATGAACACACAAAAAGAGTAAATCACCTACATGTTTGTCCTAATTATATGCTATACAATATGTACACCTCCGTCAAGATCACAACAACAGAAGAATAAAATATAGTATATTAGAATGAAAATTGACACGTGCCTAGATGCAAATGTCTAAACCATTTTAAAGCATCCAATTTTCGTATTTTAGTTCTTAAATTATTATAGTGCATAGGTTAACAAAAATTAGCAACAGAATATAATCAATACAAGAATTTATCCAACCACACAAAAGTAAATGTGGACTTTCTGCAATGCTAAAAATTTGACATGCACACCATAAACAAAGAAGAAAAGTTAATAAAAATGTGGAATCAAACTGTTCCCATCCCCGACAACGGCGCCAAAATTTGATCGAGGGAAACCGTGCACGAAAAGTGTATGTTTTGAAATCAATAGTTAAAAGTGCGTGCTTTGGCTTCCTTGATACTTTCGTTATAGCGTAGAGGCTAAACGGGTCGAATCCATAGGGACGGAAAGCGATAGAAGTTTTACCGGAATGTTCAGTGTGTGTTAAAGTTTCTTCAACGTTTTAAAGAATCAAAAGAAATGAAAATAAAGAATGAAAAGAGAAGAGTACGGTGAAACACGAAGAAGTGGGAAACATAGAAGAAATGATTTTTGTGATTTTTGATATATTTCTAAAACAAAGTAAAAATGAAAGAAAATCCATGGCTACTAACTACTAATGGCTCCACTAACCATGCTAACCTCTTAGTGATAGTTGCCTCACATGTATCCTTGGCCATCACTAGTCCTTAGTTTAAAAGCGTTTCAAAGCATGACTCATAAGATAACTTTCACATCCAAACTCAACAAAACAAGTTCAAGCTACACTTAAACCATCAAAACTAAGCAAGAGCAAGCATGGAATAAAGTAATGTTAGCTTATTAGAGAGTTAGGATGTTAGAGTGTTAGAATCCATCATCATGAGCCATCAATGGCTCTTACAAGAGCAAGACCAAGTAGAGGCTATTAGATTCATGTGAATTATCAAGTAAGAAGTTAGCAAGTTAGTGGTTAGTAGTTAGTTGCCATGAGAGAAAATTAGCTAAACATGTAAAAGGAGTTAGAGAGAAGAAAATAAGGAGAGATAAAGAGAGCACCTTTCATAGATTGTCACCTTCCATTACAAGCACTCTTACTTTTCACTCATGTACTACTCTCTTTCCTATTACAAGATCTATAAGAAATAAAAAATACAAAGGAGGAAGAAGAAGAAGAACTAACCTAAACTATCCTAAGAAGAAGAAATTACTCTAAAACTATTCTACAACTAAAGAAAACTCCTCAAAACTTCTTCTCCCTCAGTTCTGGAAATCCCAGGGTTTTTATAGGCGAAAGAGGGCACCATGGTACAGGTACGGAGCTGCGCGTCAAATCTTGGCGCGTGGCTCCACACAAGGGCCGCTGAAATGCGGCTTTTGCCACGTTTTCGAGGCTCTTCTAGCGCCGCGCGCGCGGCGCCGCTTGATGCACGCTCCCCTATTGTCCCCCTGTCGGGTGTACCTCCTGGAATCTGGATTTGGGCACCTAGTTTTGACGAAACCGCCCTCCAAGGTCAATGGGTATATTTGTAGGCTTTTAATCACCAATTAAATGGTGATTTTGGGTCTTCTTCTTCATTTCATGTCATAGACCTAGAAACATGCAAGAGAGGTATTATTAATAGGATTTAATATTAAATAAATGTGAAGATGTGGTATGAAATATGCAATTTTAGAGACTAATCATACCCCCACACATATATTTTGATCGTCCCGAGCAAAATAGAAAAACTAATTAAGAAAATTATTACACCACTTTCGCAGGTGACGCGATTGCACTGAGCGTGTGCAACAAGCCGTTAAACCTCTAGGTTTCCCCTAGAGGAGGAGTTTTGTCTCCTGAGGATTTTCATCGGATTACACTCATAAAATCCATAAAAGAAAAAAATCAAATGTTAGTATTTTGAAAATGTATTTTGAAATAGAGAAAAGTGTTAAAATATTTTTGCGAAAATTTAAGTGATCCAAGGTCATAGGTTAACCAGAAATTATTTTTTCTTAAACTAAGTCGAAATGCAAAATCTTGTTATAAATTAAATATAAGAATTTAAAATTGAATTGATTCTTTGATCTCTCATAAAACTCTTAGAAAAATATGCACTTTGTGAACAGTGAAGATTTTTGGGATATCGACTCTAACTTTCATGTCATTTATTTATATTATTATTATTTCTTCTCTTAGTTTATTTTGGCTTTCTAGCTTACCCAGGTAGTGAGCCTTTAGCTGGTGACTCCCAAACCAGATAGTTTTAGGGCACCAGATGAGAAAACATCTCTCGGACTTAAGGACTCGAGTAAACGAGGCCACAAAATTAAAGGAGATTATTTTTTTGTCCACTATTTTAGGCGTGAATAATCATGCTTCCTGGGGTATAATTACCCAACTTCAATAAGTGATTTTATCATCATTTTTTATTATTTTTTATGGCATTTTTTATGATATTTTCAGTATTTGTTTCAATCCCAAAAATTGTGTAAGTGTAAAGTGCATAAATCTAAGGTAAAAAATTCAAGATCAAATTATCTTTCCAATTTTACTTCCTTATCCTAAAATTTAAATAAGATCTATTATTTTGACTTGGTTTAAAAATTCATAATTTTAGGTCTTCCTAATTCCTAAGATAATTTAATTTTCTTAAAAATAAATCAAAACTATTTCTTTAATTCAAAAAATTTTGTAAAAAGAAAAGAAAAGAGTTTCTATACAAAAAAATTTTTAAAATTTCCTAAAAAGAAGTGTAAAAGAAAGAAAATATAAAACAACCAACGTGTTAGTAAACCCTCCCCCACACTTATCTCATGCATTATCCTCAATGCATTGTGAATGTGTATATACATGAAATAAATGGAAAGGGAAGAAAAATTACCTCATGGTGGTGGCTCTAATGGTGGCATGATTGGGCCAAGTGTTGCTACCCAATTAAAAAATCGTGGATCTTTCAGAAACCCACCAGTGACCTCTCTAATACGACCCTGTAAAAGAATGATTGAGTGAATAGTCTTATTAAAAATTTATCCCCAAAATCTTATTTTCAATTTTTAAAAATAATTACTGAGTCATTTTCTTCAATATCCTTGTCCAACAATGAAGTGTGATTTTAGGAGATGATAGATTTGAACTCAAATGGAATAGGAACAAAAATCGATACCGACTCGGGAATTTAACTCAGATCAAGTCGAGATTAAAAAGTGGGAGTCAAAATTGGTTCAAAAATGAGGTCCACACCAAAGAATTGATGTTCACACTCTTTCCCAATTGACCGGGTGAACGTCACAATCTTTTAGAAATCTTCTCTTTGGACTATGGACGGAGTAGCACAGCTCCTATCCAATAAAATCACAAAGAGACTTTAAGGCAATAATAAACTTGTACTCAACAAGTTGTTAGAAGAGTTGAACTCTTTTATATTCCTCAGCTGAATATTCTGATTTTTTTTCAAAACTTCTGATTAAAATTTTCTGACCCCTCTTCAGTAGCTAACTGAGCTATTTATAGGGGTTTCAGGGGGTAAAACTGTCCCCTAAAAATCCTCCATAATGGGGTTAACTCCCCTCATTACGTGGGTAGTAATTGACCCAATAATGAGAGCAATTATAACCGAGATGCAGAGCTTCTCTGTAGTCGGAACGCGGACTTTGAGCCTCACATTTCAGATGCCGACTCTGAACCTTGCTAGACGCGGGTTTTGAACTCTACCAAACGCGAGCTTCACGCTCTGCGTCTTGAGACTGCAGTGATGTCGAGACGCAAGCTTCAGGCTCTGCGAATTGGGACTGTTGTGATGTCGAGATGCGGGCTTCGACCCTCGCATCTTGATACTGTACTGATGTAAGGACGCAGGCTTCGAGTCGCATCCTAGTTATTACTGTGCAGCTAGGACGCGGGCTTCAATCCTCGCGTCTTGGTACTGTACTGATGTTGAGGCACGGGCTTCATGCCCTGCGTCATGAGTGGCTATGATTAGCCTCGCGTCTGGAGTAAAGACTCTGTTCTCTGATGACTTGTCTTCAGTGATTTTTACACAGTCTACAGAACCTCCTCCAGGGTTTTCAAAACTCTGTGGTTGACTGAGACAGGTTTTGAAATACTTTGAAATTTTCTCTTAGCAGCAATGCTCTCAAGACTGGACTAACAATCTTCTGAGATATTTTGAGCTTGATCTTGTCTGAATTTTGGTCTCTGTAGTGCACTGTTAAACTCTTTGAAGCCACCAGAAATGATTGTTGTGAGTGTCTGGATACGCAGTCTGGATCTCGTCAATGCTCTGAGCTGGTTATTATTGTACTGTTGAACCTGGGGTTAACAGTCATCTGCTTGTATCAGTATACTGTTGAACTAATTGTAGAAGTAAACTCTGAATGCAAGTCTTGTAGATGCAGAGGTTACGTTGCCTTGGAGACGCGGACCTCGCGAGTCTTATCGAAGTGGAGACGCAGCTCTCACTTGATCGAAGTAACACAAACTTCTCATTGAAGAAATATTGTCTTACTGCTTTGCCAAGACGGGAGGTCATTGAAGTGGAGACGCATCTTCCATTTTGCTAAAGTAACGTAGACTTCAAGATGGTGACGTGGTCCTTCTTTAAAGAGATGCAGTCTTGTTAAATGCGAGACTCGCATTCGGAGAGATATTGCCACGTGTCAGGCGGCACTGAGGAGACGCCTTTCCTTTAATGCGTGATTTTCGCGTTCAAGGCGCGATGCCACGTGTCAGGTGGAGATTGGGCTCGAGACATGTGTCGCATATCTGGATGGATTACTGTGTCTATAAAAGACATCAGTCTTTGAAGAGTCATCATTAGACTCCTTTCTTCTCCACTGAGCCCTGCGTTGAGGACTTTAAGAACTTAAGAAAAGCTTCGAGCTTTTTTCTTCTTTCCTTCGTCTTCGATATAGAATTCGACCGACACAGAATTCACGATCGAAATGGCCCCGAAAACGAAACCCGTAGCTTCGTTATCGAGCGTTGTCGCTCCAGAAGTGCAAATGGGCGGCTCCTCTGCGCAGGAGGCCCCCATTTCAGGTAAAGAACCATTTGCCCTGATTTTTGCCATTAAGGGATTTGAAGAGTTATCTTAACTCTTAAGTCTCTTCTGAATTGAACAGCCAACTGAGGTTCACGCCCGTGTTTTTGACGTCCAGGCGCGGCTTTTGCACTGGTAGGCAAGACGCGAGTTTGATGACATCCGCATCTTCGCTTCATCAGCTATAATCCGTATCTGCTTGTTGAACGCAGGCTTTGTTGAGCCTTGCATTTGATCCTGACATTTAGAGAATTTTCCTAAGTGGAGGAATTCAGATGCGGATTTCATGTGAGCCTTGCCTCTCTAAGGCTGGACGCGGGCTTCATTGAGTCTCGCGTCTTGGTCCAACACTTAGAAAAATTTCTAAGTTGTGGATTTTAAAACGCGGGCTTTAGCGAGGCTCGTGTCTTTGAGTTTAGATGCAGGTTTTGCTGATCTCCGCATCTAGACTCAATCCTGCGTCTGAGTTTCAAACACTTAGTCATTTTTCTTTTAGATTTCTGACTGTGTATTGTTCTTTGCAGTGCGATATTCCTCCAACCCACTATCTAAGAAGTTCCATTTTGGACACGTGGGTGGCGCTGATCCGAATCTGACCTTCGTGCTTCCAAAGACTGCTCCTGTGACTACTGGTTAGTCAAAGGAGCTAAAGAATAGGATCAGCAATGCCAGTATGCTGACCTTTCGGGAGATGATGACCGATCGGCTATTCGAGTCTAACACCCGTATTGTTCTGAAGAAACTTGACTTCTTCTTGGGTAACGCCATCACTGAGGAAGATAGGGTTTTGTATGACAAAAACTATAAGTGGCTCCGTCAGATAGGGAACAAGAGATTTTTCTTCCCAATATGGAGAGGATGTGCCCCTTAGCCTATCTTCATCACACGTCGATACACCGCGCAATAGAGTGGGACCTTTCTCAGTCTATCTCCGGTGTGTCCCTCGACAAATTGGGTGCAAAGGAAGTATACCCTGCTGGCCACGAAAAAGATATATTTGATTTATATTCCGGATTGGTCAGGGCCGAGTATCCGAAAGGAGAAACCCCTCAGTTGGCTACCACCTTCATCAATCAATTCCTGAAGGTGAGGGGTGATTTTCCCACTGACTTTCGTCCGCTCGGGTGGGTCCACTCTACCGACAAGTCATGGTGGGGTGGGATGGTTGGATTTGTTCTCGCGGAGCTCGGGGATTTGCTGAAGTAGGTGAGATTATACCATTCGGTTAGGGCCGTACAGTATGGCCTCCAGCAGAGCTCCCACAATTTTTATGGCATCTTGGAGCGTTACAATCCCCTGACGGGCATATTTATTACTCTAATTGGAGAGATGGGGCTTGCTCTTCATGAGTTGTACGAAGTCTCGGGGTTAGTAATTGGAGATGTTTCATATGAAGAGTATGTCATAACTATTGAGGAGCTTCACCTATTGAAGAGAGAGAATCCTCAGGTATATGAGACTTATTGGAAAGTGTTATGTCACTTTCATATTTGCGGGAAGATATCTGTCTGGAGGAATAGGGGCGTTAAACAGATATCCTGGGCGAGCTACCTATTCAATGACATAAATGAAAAGTCTAACCCAGTGACTAGTCTGGCCTCTTGCACTGATGAAGAGATTGCCGAGAGGATCAGTGCTTCGACAAGCTCGTATACGACCGAGTCGAACGAGGATACTTTCAAGCCTGATACGGTCTTTGAAAGTTTTCACTATTAGGCCCGAATTCCTATATCTGACTGGGATCTACTAGCGGGCTTCCTTATGTTATGGTTGAAGTGTTGTATGGTGCCAACGCTGCCGCATGAAGTGACCGTCGCCGATGTGGTATACCCGACGGTCCTACTAGCGCATGGGAAGTCAATCTCTCTTCTTCCAGCGATGGTAGCAGACATCCAAAGTGGCTTGCGGGTGTTGACCAAAAGCCTGTGCCAAGTGGAGGCTATTATGGACTCCCAGGGCAGGCCGGTGGTGGATTCAGAGGGGAGACCAGAAGTGAAGACTCCCAATCCCGAGTCGAGCTTCCGTATACGTACCTGATGGCTTCGTACGTCATGCATTACCCCTCATTGATGACGGTGGTGTCTCCCTCAGAAGGCTTCGTCCCTTTTGTGCAGAGGCTGGAGAATTCGAGTTGGTCACAATACTATATGTACTATGTCCGAAAAACTATTCTCAGCAGCTCGAATTATCAGCTTGATCGATGATTCCCTGAGATTTGTAGCGCATCCTATGGAGATAAGTTTGCCGACCATGCAGGATCGGGTGATTTCACAAGACTACTGTCTGGAGTCTTTTGGTGGCTCATCAACATTCGACCCGGATATTTGGTCTTCCGGCAAGGTGATTCATGTACGATCGAGCCTTACATGCTGAGTCGCTTTACTAGGCAGTTTGGTTATGATCAGTTATATGTCAGCAACCCCAACACTGGACTCCGCTTCAGTGGTAACCTATTTGAAGGTGCCCGGGCGTGGTATTACATTGTAGCTGGAGGAACAAAGGCTATTTTCCGTCTACCTCACAGGATGTCGAACTGTTATACAAGCCTCAGTTCTTGCACATGGTACTTCCTCGCTGGCAGGGTTCCCGACTTTGGCATGAATACTTCTTGTATTAGGAGTATTAAGGCCTCTTATAAAACCAAGTTGGGTTCCAAGAGATGCATACGAGGGATGAGTGAGTACCATGAGGGTGAGAGGGAAACAGAAAGGGAGGCAATGAGGGAGACTAGTAGGACTGGAGCGGCCCTGGTGCTGGAATCTGGCGCGGGAGCCGCGGAGGAGCACTCTGTCCGGAGGGCTCGACAAATCGTGTCTAAGCGTCCTCGTACCTTTGCTTCCCTAGGTGAGCCCAGCACGAAGAAGGCTAAGAAAGGATCTGAGGCTGAAGCTCTAGCCCGGATGCCTGAAGTAATCCCTCCTGGTGCTGAGGAGTAGAAGAAGGAAGAAGAAGAGGAGGAGGAGGAAGCATTCCCAACTCTTCATTCCCGAGGCTTGCATAGTAGAGGCCCTGCAATCCTGATAGAGGGAGAGCCTGTAGGGGAATCCACCATGGCCGAAGGGTTAAACGGCCTGAAGAGGCGGTGGAGGAGCTTGAAGCTGAGATTCCAGAAGTTTCAACTCGGCCTGAAACTTCTTCGACCCATGAGCAAAGGGCGGAGGTGGAACAACCTGGGTCTCCCAGTGTGTTGATGCCTACCTCGCGAGTTGTTGAGCCCAGCCTACTACTGGGGTTCTTAGTGGTAAAGCCTCGAACACTGAGACTTCTTAGATCTGATTGTCGTCTTCATCATCTGAGGAGCACGAATATTATTCCGGCGAAGAAATCAACTTCGATGATGAACCTACTCTTCCTGATACCAGCAAATTCTCACATATATCAGAGGAAGAGATGCACGGGTACGTCCCTGCGATGGTTCCGCCGACAGGAGAGATTGCCACCACTGAGGGTATTTCTTCTATCCTCCTTAATTGTTTCTCCGTCAGGTTGGGAAAATGTTTTAACATTTTCTTTGAATTTCTTCTATATGGGTGGCCACGGTAGTGAAGCCACAACTTCTTCTCACATTGAGGAGACGATCTAGGAGCTGGCCTAATAAGAGGGTCTTGAAGTTCTCGCTATTGGGATGCCTCATGAGGGTGCAACTACCGAGATCGGGGAACCCTCATCCCCAAGTATCTTGTCTAAAGACTTGCTGTCTTCAGATCCTCAACTTGGTAAGAGAATAAACATGTGCCATATACTCTCTTTTTCATTGTTGTCACTGATAATAATGTTATGGTTGCAGAGAGTACTGGGGTACGTCAAGTAGAGGATCCCATGGCGAGCATTGGCGCAAAGGACAGCGTCATTCAAACTTCGGCCGGTGAACCCAGTGCTGTGGAGTTTGTTGCTGCCTCTGTTGTTGTGGAGGCTACCACAACAACCGTTCTAGAGGTGTTGGCCACGACCTCAGTACCGCAAGAGCCTGCTGTTGGCCTTATCCCTGCACCAGTTGAGTTGGCTCCTGTCTCTGCAGATACTACCCGTACTATCATAGAAAGGGGATCTGAGAGTGCATCAGCAGGGTTATCTCCAGCCACTAACATCATGGAAAAATTAGCGCATTAAATGGTGCACCAATATTTCGCCTCCATGAAATCCTGCATTGAGTTGGTCCTTTTTGGGGGAAGTTCCTTTGACTGAAGAGGCTCGTCGTCTCCATAACTTCCAAGCCAACTATCAAAGGTTAGTTGACGATTCGAAGGAATCCGAGATCGTCACCAAGAGTGCGGAGCAAGTCATTACCATTGCTCAGGCAACTATTGCTAAGGCGTAAACTTTGATTCAAGTCAACGAGCAGAACCTTGCTGTCGCCAGAAAAAAGACTGGAAGAGCTGGAGGCTGCCAAGAAACAGGTCCAAGAAGATTTTGTTGCCCATTCCTCCAGGTTGGAGTCTCTTCAGACACAGCTGGTTACGAAGAGATTCTTATCAGAGGAAGAGTTGCGGGCTCAAGCTTGGCGAAAGTCGAGAAGGCACGCCAGCAGGAGATGCAGCGCCTCCGAGAATGGATCTATTCTTTGGTGGAGCGGAATTATTAGCCTTCTTCCCTTTTGCATTTCCCCATTTTTAATAACACTCCATTTGTCAAATAAAAGAGTGTTTGTATTACTTTTATTATTTTTAATCAAATAATAAAAGTTGTCACTTTTTTGTCTCATCTTTATTCTTTCTTAGCCTCTGAGAATCAGACGTACTCTTTGTTGCTTGGATGAACTCAGCTTTACGGTCGCAACTCTTGACTATTGTGGAAACGCAGCCCTTAGTCATTTTTGTTGAGACGTGGCCATGAATGATAGAGAATAAACTCAGGCTGTACTGAGTTTGTGATTGGAACGCGACTCACATTTGTAGTGGAGATGCAGCTCAAATTCGTCAAGAGAAACACAACTCTGATATTGAGAGGACGCGGTTCTGGCCCTTTGAGAGGACGCGGCTGCATGAAAGGACGCAGACTTCAGGACGCGACTCTGAATTATTGAGGGACACGGTTCTGGATCACTGAGAGGATGCGGCTCTGGATCGCTGAGAGGACGCGGTTTTGGCTTCTTCAATTTGATAAAGGAAACGCGGCCTTAGGTTTGTGAAAGGTCCGGACTTCTGGACGTGGCATTTGAGTCTGTGCAATAACGCGAACTTCAGGGCGCAGCCTTCGAATCTTGTGAAATGACGCAGACTTCAGGACGTAGCTTCCAAAGCGTCACATGCAATCCGTCTTAAAGATTTGTTAGATTTTTCAATGCCAAGTCGGTGTTGACGGTTGGGGAGTTGTGTCTTTGGTGTTTTCCGGAGTAAAAATCCACGTGTCTCATCCGCACTAGATTTGATATTCATGCAGGAATTAAGGCTGATGGCTTTGATTTTTATGCCATTAATTATAGGTCTTCTAGCGAGCTATAAATAGGCCTCAGCCTCTTAATAGTCATTTATCTCGATTGTTTCCCTTGCGAGCATGCGCTCTGAGGGACTTCGTCTTTATTGTCCACCTTCCCTTCAAGGGCATGTGCTCTGAACAAAAGGAACCCAAAGCTTCCATGCTTTCTTTCAATCTTCTTCGAAGATTATCACTGTTAAGTGATTTTAAGATTAAAAAGCACTGCTTTAAGTGCTTTCACGGCTGTACCTTGACAAATGAAGTCCAACTTCTAGACCGTGTCTTGACAAATGAAGCCCAATTTTAGAGAATTCTTCTCGAGTAGGAACTGGCCTTTGCCATAATAAGGCTCGGTCTCTCTGAAGTTCTGTCATCCCTGTCCATGAAGAGACTCCGTCTCTCGATCTCTTTTTGAAATCTTTCTTCTGGGATTCATGCGTCCCTGCTCTGCAAACACGCCTTTCACATTACTTGATGAAACACGAGCTCATTGACTTCAAAGTCTAAGTCACAAGTTCTTTAGACGCGAGTGTGGTGAACTCTGCATTTGGGTCTTGAAACGCGAGTTTTGCCTATGAAACTCGCGTTTGGGGTTCTTGACTTAGAGAATTTCAAGTTTGTTCTTTTGAGCTTTTTGGACGCAAACATGACAAGCCCTGTGTCTCAGAAACGAGTATGGCGAACTTTGCATCTTGGAGTTACCTCAGGCAGTTTTCAAGACCCACATTTGCGCCTTTGATTTATGCCTCGCGTCTCATATATCTGACGCGAGTCTAATACCAGACTGCGTCTGGATTCCATATTCTCTATCCTTGCATCGGTTAAATCCGCTCTGGAGTTCATGACTTCAGCCTCATGTTTATGTTCCTGGCTTTCTATTTTACAAAATTTTAAACCTTGGGTTCTTATTTCTTGCAGGTTCTGGCCATATCGATAGTGTTCTTTCCAGGTTCATGGGAGTATTTGGACCGGCCAGCTTGTTCGATTGGCGAGTATTCGGGAAGTCAGAGCTCTTGTCCATGGGTGAGGAGGATCCGCGCGGTTATTGGTACCTGTCAAGGCCTTATTGGACATGACGCACCAGTAATGCCCCAGGTTCTTCATGGTCACAGTGGGTATGGCGGTGGGTATAGCGTCTTTGAAGGCCACGTGAAAGAGGATGTCACTAGTAAGGTCTTGGATCCTCCCTTACCAATCTTACTCAAAGAAGTGACAGTGATGAAAAACATATGCTCGTTGGATGACTTTTTGGTGGTGGAGATGCTTATTAAGAGAAGGATTACAACTTGTGAAGATCTTCGCACCGGTTGGTCAGGTGGAATCAGAATGTTCCTTACATTTTGACCTCGAGAAACACTGGAATCAGAATGTTCCCCTGCATTTCGACCTCGAGAAACACCATTGTTCTCAAGAGGAGAGGAAGTTGATCCGCTATTCCTGGCCACAGTCAAGAGGATGAACTTCGTGTGTTTTTAATATTTTGAGGAGTGAGTGCAATCTTTCACTGAGCAAGAAGGACTTCTTTGTACTCCTTTGTTGTAACACTCAATCTTATTATATAAGAGAGCACTTTGTATCACTTTCACATTTTTGGATATTAATAAAAGTGATACTTTTTTCTATCTTCTTACATATCTTGACTTCCTCTTTGTATTGAAAACTATACAAATAGAGGTGGTTACTTCTGATTTGCTAAAATGTGATATTTAACTCAGCAAGTGATTGAAAGATTGAAAGAGCAAGGATTTACCGTGTAGCTTTGGGCTAACGAGTCGTGTCCACGAGGAGGAATGCAATGAAAGCTTTTCGGCGTTTTGTTTAGTAACAAAGAATTGTGCTCATTTTTTAATTGAAAAGAAGAATGGAGAGTAGGGAAGTGAATAAAAGAGAAATTGTAAATTTGGAAAAGCTTTGGAAAAGGTGATTTAAAAAGCTTTGAAAAGTGATTTGTTGTTTTTAATAAAGAAGAAAATCTGGGCTCACTATCTCACTACTCAATGATGTGTTCTTCTATTGAAATCCTTAATGCCTCAACTTGATCATAGGCCAAAAATATAAGATTAAGTTTAGAAAATTTTAAGCAAAGCACATAAGATGGTGGAAAAGTTAATTCTTTCTTTAAGAAATTGTCTTGAATTGAATGTTAAATCATCAAGAAGTTCAAGTATGAGATAAAAACAAGTTCAAGATACGTTTTTAAAAGAAGTAGAAGTTAAACATCCAAACCCATCCTCATGTGCCTTCAAGAACACTTTCAAAGAAGAAAGGCTTTAGTTTAGGCATGCAAATGATTCATTGGGTCTTTTTCATGAAAACCATTCAAAAAGAAGAAGAATCGGAGAGAGGAGTATAGTGAGCCCAGAAAATCGATTTAGCTACTCATGGATGGAAGACAAAGAACAATGCAAGTAAATAAAGCAAGACATACCGTAAAATGGAGTGGAAGAAAAGGTAGCTTGATCCTTGTATTGATGTCACTTCAGTCTTCAGAATACAATCACTCAATTCCTCTCTCTCACTGGTATTTGCACTGAACTACAAATTGTAAAACAAAGATACAACTTTTATACTATCTAATAAAGAGCCTAAACCTTAAAAACAAAGAGAAAAACTAAATCTAAGTTTTGGTCCCATTTTCTCTGAAAAATACAGTATTTATAGGCAAAAACTAAACGGGATGGGACGTATGAAGATAGGGGGAGCAAACGCTCCCCCAACAAACAACAAACGGCCGCGGAAACGCAGTTTTGGCCGCGTTTTCACGGCCATGGTGTAGCCAGGTGGCCACACCAGGTTGGGGAAGCTTGTTCGCTTGGTGATTTTCCCTTATCTCCTGCTGGTTTTCCCATTTTCGCTTCAAGATTTGACGAAACAGCTTTGATTGTTGGCTTCAACCGCTTGATTTGGAATGATTCATTCAGCCGGTTTTCAACCTCTCTGATTTGCCAAGATTTGCCCTGATTTCTTGTTTTCGAATTTATTCTGAATTAAATCAGAATTTGATGGGCTTTTGAGCTTGTTTCTCTTTCCTTTCTTTTAGCAATGGGCCTATATTTAACAAGAAGAATAAGACTCATTAATAGGATTTATTAGATAAAAAGTATGGTAATGTGACAATGTATATGCAATATATGTGACTGATCACACCCCCACACTTATGTTTTGCTCGCCCTCGAGCAAAACATCAGACTTATCCTAATTAATTATTAGACCACTTTCTCAGGTCACTCGATTGCACTGAGCATGTGCAACAAGCCGTTAAACCTCTAGGTTACCCCTAGAGGATGAGTTTTATCTCGTGAGGGTTTTCAGTGGATTGCACCCACAAAATCCATAAAGAAAGAGGAAAAAAAGTTAGTATTTTCGAAACGCATTTTGAAGGAGGAAAAATATTTGAAGTATATTTGTAAAAGTTTAAGTAATCTATAAGTTATAGGAATATCAAACTTTTCATTCCTAAACTTAGTCTCTATTCAAAAACATGTCATCAATCAAAGTAAGGAATCAAATTGTTTTTCTCATCTAGTCTATTACTTTATCCTAAGTCATATGCACCATCGTGACTGTGAAGTTTGACTAAGGGTTCTTTAACATTAACTCTATGCCTTATTATATTTAATTTTGGTGGTCTTTATTCCTCAATTCCATTAGGCTTTCTAATTTGCCCATGTAACTAGCCTTAGTCGGTGACACCCAAACCGGACAGTTTAGGGCACCAGGTGAGAAAACACCCCTAAGGACTTAAACACTCGAGCAGACAAGGCCACGAAACCAAGGTTTTTATTTATAAGATGTACCCCTTTTAGGCGTGAATACTAATGCTTCATGAGGCACAAATACCGAGCTTAATCCGAGGATTTATATATATATAATATATATATATATATATATATATATATATATATATATATATATATATATATTTCTTTCAAACTTATCTAATTATCTTTTGCATAAATATCAAGGCTTGCTTAGGCCAAAGCACCTAGCTAATCAATAATTAGACTTGTTTATATATATAAAGTTTTTTTTCCTTATTTTTTTATAAGGCATAAGAGTCTTTGTTTTTTAAACCCTAAGTGTGTAAGTGTATAAAGAGTGCATATTTGTAACGCCCCGATCCCGAGGGAACGGAGACATTACTGCGACGTATATACGCAGGTCATAAGTACCCTTACGTATATACGCTAAGCATCAGTATAGGCAAGAATCATAGTACCACAATACGTAGTATTTATACACATGCCAACTTAAGGAGTACAATTTACAAAGTTCTCACAGAGTGTGATATACTATTACATGTATCGTATATCACAGCCAGGTACAAAACTAAAATTTACAATATGAATACAAGATGCTCACGAGCTGAAGGAAAGTCCCGCAAGCTGGAAGGAAGAGTCGGGTACAAAAGGAACCAAGATTAGTCAGCCTGCTCTGAGAAGAAAACTTGATCTTCGGTGGAGGGCTCCACTTCAATCCAAGCTTCAGAACCTGAACATACAAATTCAAGGGAGTCAGAACCTCCCAACAACTGTTCAGGTTACAGCCAAGTGGCATAAGAGATAAGTGTATGAGAAAGCATGTAAAGGAGGTACAACGTAATAGAAAAACCCGAATATATCGACAAACTCGGTAAAGCACACAATAGATCCATAGTTGGCATCTTTTAATATTCTTATTACTCGTCTTACCCTGATGTCTAGATATGTGGACTAGCGTCCAGCACACATATATCCACATCTGAGTAAAGCAAGGTTGTTATTGGAAACCAGCGGGGGTATCAACGAACAATGTTTACAGTGGGTCCCGTGCATACCCGGGACCACGGCCCAGGATGTTCTGTTGCTTGGTGACGGAAACTACCGTAAGGCGATTCAGGAGGGTCTTATGGATGCCCTTATCAAGATGGTACCAGGAAGGAGGGAGCCAGCTCTCCCCTCGGTCCCCTGGAGGCCCACAGGTCAGACCGGAAGTTTTAGTTGCACAACATGCCTAATACCACTGTAAACATGAACATGTATTGATAGCCGCGAGTTTCCCCCGACCCGATTCAAGTTGTTCCTTTTTATGATTTATTATGTATTTATCAGATTCCGGAATGAGCAGGAATAAGTCAGGAATACATGTATCTCCGGAGTACAGTATGTACTATAATGAAATCAAGATGTCAGGTCATCATTCCCGTTGTCGTGATAATCATAAGAGTCAAGTGTATCATGCCGGGTGTCAAGTGATAGCATGACAAGAGGGTGATATTCGTCAAGTGACAAGTCATGTAATAACAAGGGGCAATTATCTGGTAGTAGTATGTCGGGTGGTAACATGTCGGTTGACAAGTGATACAACCAAGTGGAGCTGAGTATGCTGAGGCACATGTAGCGAACAGAGTTTAGACACTAATACGCTTGGCGAGGTTACCGGGACGACTCGTTTTAGAATACGAGTGGAAGGTCCGGTAGCAACTTGCCTGGACGGATTTAGTGAATAAAGCGCTGAGCGCTAAGTATGCTAACCAGATGGAGCTGAGAAACCTGACGGTCCCAATCACCTCTCTTTCGAGATAGTGAGACACCGGAGGCTGAATGGTCGCACGAGTTGTTCTATCCTATTACAAGCATTACAGTATATCAGTCCGGGACATATCCACAGATTACAACACACACACCTGTACAACCACATCGCATTGCTACCAAGGACAACATAATAATGATTTTAATACAAGTCTATTTTCTGGCGAGGAAAATCACTCGCCTAAAACGCCACTTTTCAAGCTTTGCGCGTCCGATTCCCCGGGAAAGGAAAATACCAAGCGAGCAAAGGAAAGGGGGCTTGGCCTTTTGGGTGGCCGCCGGCCCTAGGGTGGTGCGCCACCCCTTGGTGGTGGCCTAGGGAGTGGCCGGCCCCAAGGAGAGGGAGGAGGAGAGGAAAGGGAAGGTGATTTTGTTGTTGGTGGTATTTGATAAAGAAGAAGGATTTTGGTGGAGTAAAAAGAAAGTGAAGGAGGTGATGTTTGGAGGTGGAAGTAGTGGAGATGGAGGTGGTGTTGTGATGGTGAAATTAATGGTGGAAGTGAAGATGGTGGTGGAAAATAGTAGGGGTAATGGTGATGTTAGTTGTTGTCGTTGTAAGCCTCATCATAATGATTACCGGAATAATCGTAAACGATTACCGGAATAATCACCGGAGGGGTTACCGACGAAGAAGAGCTCGGCCCCAATCCAATGGAGGTGGCCGGCCCTTAGGGAAGATGATGGAGTGGTGATTTGTGGAGGAGTTTTGTTGTAGTGGTAGTTTTGGAAAAAGTAAAGGAGAAGGTGGAGACTTTGGTGGAGTTGTTGAAGTTGTGGTGGTTTGAATGGAGATGGAGGAGGAAGAAGATGAAGGTAGAGAGTTAGAGAAGTTGTAGTAGTTGTGGTTGTGATGGAGATGAAGGAGGAGTTGGTGGTGGTTAAGGTGTTGGTGAGGAGAAAAATGAAGTGAAATGAAGAAGGAAAGGTTTATATAGGAATTGGATTTGTGAAGGTGATGTAAATAAATATTTAGAGAGGGGTTTTTAAAAAAATGGAGAGGTGAGGTGTCTCTTGGCCGGCCATGGTGATGGGAGAGGTATTTGAGTGGTTTGGGATATTTTGGAGAAGATATTTTTGGTGAAAGGAGAAGATATTTTGGTGGAAAGTTGTAGAAAGTATTGGAAGAATGGAGAATTTGGTGGAAGGAAAAGGAAAGAAAGAAAAAGGAAAAAAGAAAAGAAAATGAAAAAAATAAGATATTCTCTTGGAAGAAAAAGTGAAAATAATTAGAGTGGCGGATTCCCGGGATTCGGTTGCGGATGCGGAAAACTTTCGGAAAAATACCGAAATCGTCTGAAAATCAAGTATCTCAGAACGACCCGCAAAAATTCTCAAAAATCAAGAATATATTTTAAGAATCATGGTGAAATTCGTTTTAAGAAATTATTTATAGTTTTTAAATTAAAAATCTTGAAAACGGCCGCCAATATCGGTCGACGCCAAATCCTGCAGAAATTTGTCAAATTTTGAAAATTTCCAAAAAAAGAATTAAGGTAGTAAATATTATTCTAAGTACATATGTGAAAGCGGTTTCTCAAAATTTGACCCCAGTTGTAAATTAAAAATTCAGGAATAAACTAGCGGTACTGATTAATCCCGATTTTAGGGATAAAAAAAATAATTCAGAAAAAATCTGAAAAATCATGAAAAATCTAGAATATTGGAAAATAGTGTTTGAAACTAAAATTGACCCAATTGGATTACTAGAGAGATCAAATAATGTAGTACTTCCATTGTACAAGAAATAAATAAGAGAAAATAATAAATAAAAATAACAAAGTGTTTAACAAACCAGGATACGCATCTGAGTACGTATTCTGAGGATGGGGTGTTACAATCCATCCACCTTGCAAAAAATTTCGTCCTCGAAATTTCAGGAAGGGGAATATGACGGTAGAGAAGAATAGGAAGAAAGAATACCAACTAAGATGTAAATAGTTGAGGGTAACGCTCTCGAATAACATCCTCTCGTTCCCACGTGGCCTCCCCTGGAACATGCCTATTCTAAGAAACCAATACTAACGGTATTGCCTTATTTTTCAGAGTCTTGTTACTTTTGTCCAGAATGGCCATCGGTTGTTCCTTATAAGATAGATCTGGTTGTAGTTCCAGTTCAGCGTGATTTAGAATATAACTCTCATCCTTGACATACTTCCGTAACTGTGATATGTGAAAGACATTATGAATTCCTTCTAATGACGGCGGTAATGCCAAGCAGTAAGCTACATCTCCCACTCGATCCAAAATCTCGAATGGGCCGATATATCTCGGACTAAGTTTCCCACGAGTACCGAATCGGATTACCCCTTTTGTTGGTGATATCCTTAAAATACATGATCTCCTGCTCTGAATTCCAATGGTCTTCTGTTAGTGTCAGCCCAACTTTTCTGTCGGCTCTGTGCTGCCCGGAGGTGATCTCTAATAATTCTGACTTTGTCTGTTGTCTGAATTAGTATATCTGGCCCCAAAAGTCTTCTTTCACCGACTTCGTCCCAACATAACGGTGACCTACATTTTCTACCATACAAGGCTTCATACGGAGCCATCTTGATACTGGCCTGATAGCTGTTATTATAAGAGAATTCAGCCAAATGAAGATAATCTTCCCATGACCCTTTGAAGTCAATCATGCAGGCTCGCAGCATATCTTCAAGAATTTGGATAGTTCGTTCAGATTGTCCGTCTGTCTGGGGGTGATATGAAGTACTGAATTTCAGACGAGTTCCTAAATTTTCTTGGAGACTTTCCCAGAAATGCGATCGGAATCTTGTATCTCTATCCGATACAATGCTAACCGGAACTCCATGTAGACGAACTATTTCCTTCATATATTTGTCTGCCAGAACTTCTGTTGTTTGGCCTACTCTGAATGGTATGAAGTGAGCTGACTTTGTGAGGCGATCGATGATTACCCATACTGCATTATTACCCTTAGGACTGCGGGGTAGAGCCGTGACAAAATCCATGGTAATATGTTCCCACTTCCATTCGGGTATCGGTAAGGGTTGTAGAAGTCCAGCTGTTCTCTGGTGTTCTATTTTTATCTGTTGGCAAACCAAGCATTTGGCCACATACTGGGCTATTTCCCTTTTCATAGCATTCCACCAAAACTGCTGCTTTATATCTTGATACATTTTAGTTCCCCCTGGGTGTATGGAATAAGCCGAACTATGTGCCTCTGCCAAAATTTTCTGTCGAACTTCTCCTTGGGGAACACAAATTCTGTTACCAAAATAAAGTGCATCATCCGAATGAATACGGATATCAGTTCTTAATCCAGCCTCTACTTGAGCTCTGAATTTCTGTAATCTGGGGCTTCCTTTTGAGCTTCTTTAATCTCATTCATCAGGGTTGATTGAATCTGAAAAGTCATCAACTGTCCTGACTTATCAGTTCCTCGTACTAGCATTAAGTCCAATTTTGTAATGTCCCGAATAAACTCCTTCTGTTGAGTGAGTTGTGCTAGTATTTATTCTCTGGCTTCCTGCTCAATGCATCTGGTACTGTATTGACCTTGCCCGGATGATATTGTAAGTCTATATCATAGTCCGCCATCAATTCAAGCCACCGTCTCTGTCTCATGTTTAATTCTTTCTGTGTGAAAATATACTTAAGACTCTTGTGATCAGTATAGATTAACACCTTGTCTCCCAGAAGATAGTGCCTCCAGATCTTCAATGCAAATATTACTGCTGCCAGCTCTAAGTCATGAGTTGGGTAATTTCTCTCATGTGGTTTCAATTGCCTGGATGCATAAGCTATGGCATGCTCATGTTGCATTAATACACACCCCAGGCCTTTTCCGGATGCATCACTGTATATAACCATTCCTCCTCTTCCTGAGGGAGTCCTGAAGACTGGAGCTGTAATGAGTCTTTTCTTTAATTGTTCAAATGCTGCAGTACATTCCTCTGTCCATATATACTTTTCCCCTTTTCGGGTGAGCTTTGTTAACGGGGCTGCGATCTTAGAGAAATCTCGGACAAAACGCCGGTAATATCCAGCTAATCCAATAAAACTCTTAATTTCTGTTACTGTCTTTGGAATTGGCCAGTCCTTCACTGCCTGGATTTTGCTGGGTCAACTGAAATCCCTTCTTCTGAAATCATATGTCCAAGGAAAGCTATACAGTCTAACCAGAAGTCACACTTGCTCCGCTTAGCATGAAGTTGTTCCTGCTGGAGAGTCTGTAATACTATCCTTAAGTGTTTTGCATGCTCCTTGTCGTTCTTGGAATACATCAAGATGTCATCTATAAATACAACTACAAACTGATCCAAATATGGCGAAAACACTCTGTTCATCAAATCCATAAAGACTGCAGGGGCGTTGGTAACTCCGAAGGGCATGACTAGAAACTCATAATGGCCATAACGAGTCCTGAATGCTGTCTTTGGAATATCTTCTTTCTTTACTTTTAGCTGATGATAACCCGATTGTAAATCTAATTTAGAAAAGACTCGGGCTCCATGAAGTTGATCAAAAAGATCATCAATTCTTGGTAAGGGATACTTATTCTTGATGGTAACTTTGTTTAATTCTCTATAGTCTATGCATAACCGTTTACCACCATCCTTTTTGTTTGCTAATAGTACAGGAGCTCCCCATGGTGAAGTACTCGGCCTAATTAACCCCTTATCAGAGTATTCTTGTAGTTGTTTCTTTAGAATCTCTAACTCAGTGGGTGCCATTCTGTACGGAGCTTTGGATATTGGAACTGTGCCTGGAATGGTATCAATGGAGAACTCAACCATTCTGTCAGGTGGGAGTCCTGAGATTTCTGCAAACACTTCTGGGAATTCATCCCAAACTGGTACTCCCTTCTTCTGAATCTCGGTAGTAGTCATCTGAGTTTTTCTCTTGGCAGACTTAAGTTCCCCGTCAAATTGAAATTCAGGCTGAAGTGGAATTCTGAAATTAATTTTCTTATTCCGACAATCAATAACCGCATAGTATTTGCTGAGCCAGGTCATGCCTAAGATTACGTCGTACCCTTTGGTGTCTAGTACGAGCATATCTATGGCCAATGTTTTGTTACATATTTCTACAGGGCAATTGATACAAATTTTAGAGGAGATGACTACTCCATTCCCTGTGCTAATCTCCCATTGGTGGTCTAAAGACTTAACAGGTATACAATGCAAGGCAATGAAATGATCTGATATGTAACAATGAGAAGCACCCGAATCAAAGAGGGCTAGAACAGGTTTTGAGTGTACCCTGATCTTACCTGTTACCACCTCTTCAGAAGTCTCAGCCTCTTCCGCTGTCAAGTTGTAGGCTTGTCCCCTTCCGCGACCTGCTGCAGTCCTAACTCCCCTTTGGACTGGGCGGATAACTTGCTGTTGGGGAGGGGGAAGGGCCCTCCTAGCCATTGGTCCCTGGTTCCTCTGTCCATTTGGTAGTGGAGGTGCTGGCAAGGCTTGGTTCACTATTCCTGTCCTTTTATGGGGACAGCCTTCTATTGTATGGTTACTGGAACCACATATCAGGTATAATCCATTTGCCCTACAGCAATTTTGTTGAGAGTGACCTGGTTTCTGGCAATAATTACAAAAAGGAGATGATTGGGTTATCTGAAAGGGGGCTGGTCGAAATGGTCGTCTCATTGTCGGAACTTTTGCAGCTCTGAATGGACCTCCTCTCCCCATTTGTGGAAGTGGCCTCTTCATGGCCTGGTTCCTTATCAGGTTAAATTTCTTTTTCTCCAGTCCCCGCTCCACCTCCCGAGCTATAGTGAGGACCTGGGAATATGTTTTCAGTTGTTGGGGAATTAAGAAGACTTGAATATCCATTTGTAAGCCCTGTTGGAATCTACTTGCCCGCTTCTCTTCGTCGGTCACCATATATGAAGCAAAGCGGCTAAGCCTTAAGAACTCAGCGGCATACTCATCCACAGACCGGTTCCATTGCTGAAGTCGGATGAACTGTTCTTCCATCTCTTTCTAAGCTGTGGCAGGGAAGAATCTATTATAAAAGCTCTTAGAAAACTGGTCCCAAGTGATGGGTTTCTCCAGTCTTGCCTCTTCAGCTAGCCACCAGGTCCTGGCCACATCTTTTAGTTGAATCTTGGCAACCTCTACCTGATTTTCCTTTGGGACCCGGGCTGCATTCAAGAGATCTGTGGTGTCGATCAGCCATTGTTCGGCATCTAGTGGTCTCCCTCCTCCTGAGAATATTGCCGGCTGCAACCGCCTGAAGTCTGATACATTTCCCGGCCTTTGTTCCTTAGGAGTTGTTAATCCTTGCCGAAGGAGTTCTGTCTGCTGTTGTTGATTTTCCATCATGTTCTGGATAACCCTCAGAATATCAGCATTTTCTCTCGTGGGTCCATTTGGTAGTGGCCCGGATGATTGTCCGGAACTGTTACGACCCGTCCTTCTATCCATCTTTATGTTGGAAAAAAGATGACTGGAAAATGGAAAGATAGAAGGATTTTAGGACATAAGGAAAGGAGTCAAGAAGGAATAGATAACTTTGTACAGATAACTTTGTACATTGTAGTCGGATTGTATAACTGAGACTCATGCATAGCAATTGCAAATTAATATCCCATTAATTTGCTGCTTGATTGTACTGTAGGTGTGAGAACCTAGGCTCTGATACCAATCTGTAACGCCCCGATCCCGAGGGAACGGAGACATTACTGCGACATATATACGCAGGTCATAAGTACCCTTACGTATATACGCTAAGCATCAGTACAGGCAAGAATCATAGTACCACAATACGTAGTATTTATACACATGCCAACTTAAGGAGTACAATTTACAAAGTTCTCACAGAGTGTGATATACTATTACATGTATCGTATATCACAGCCAGGTATAAAACTAAAATTTACAATATGAATACAAGATGCTCACAAGCTGAAGGAAAGTCCCGCAAGCTGGAAGGAAGAGTCGGGTACAAAAGGAACCAAGATTAGTCAGCCTGCTCTGAGAAGAAAACTTGATCTTCGGTGGAGGGCTCCACTTCAATCCAAGCTTCAGAACCTGAACATACAAATTCAAGGGAGTCAGAACCTCCCAACAACTGTTCAGGTTACAGCCAGGTGGCATAAGAGATAAGTGTATGAGAAAGCATGTAAAGGAGGTACAACGTAATAGAAAAACCCGAATATATCGACAAACTCGGTAAAGCACACAATGGATCCATAGTTGGCATCTTTTAATATTCTTATTACTCGTCTTACCCTGATGTCTAGATATGTGGACTAGCGTCCCAGCACACATATATCCACATCTGAGTAAAGCAAGGTTGTTATTGGAAACCAGCGGGGGTATCAACGAACAATGTTTACAGTGGGTCCCGTGCATACCCGGGACCACGGCCCAGGATGTTCCGTTGCTTGGTGACGGAACCTACCGCAAGGCGATTCAGGAGGGTCTTATGGATGCCCTTATCAAGATGGTACCAGGAAGGAGGGAGCCAGCTCTCCCCTCGGTCCCCTGGAGGCCCACAGGTTAGACCGGAAGTTTTAGTTGCACAACATGCCTAATACCACTGTAAAAATGAACATGTATTGATAGCCGCGAGTTCCCCCGACCCGATGCAAGTTGTTCCTTTTTATGATTTATTATGTATTTATCAGATTCCGGGAATGAGCAGGAATAAGTCAGGAATACATGTATCTCCAGAGTACAGTATGTACTATAATGAAATCAAGATGTCAGGTCATCATTCCCGTTATCGTGATAATCATAAGAGTCAAGTGTATCATGCCGGGTGTCAAGTGATAGCATGACAAGAGGGTGATATTCGTCAAGTGACAAGTCATGTAATAACAAGGGGCAATTATCTGGTAGTAGTATGTCGGGTGGTAACATGTCGGTTGACAAGTGATACAACCAAGTGGAGCTGAGTATGCTGGAGGCACAGGTAGCGAACAGAGTTTAGACACTAATACGCTTGGCGAGGTTACCGGGACGACTCATTTTTAGAATACGAGTGGAAGGTCCGGTAGCAACTTGCCTGGACGGATTTAGTGAATAAAGCGCTGAGCGCTAAGTATGCTAACCAGATGGAGCTGAGAAACCTGACGGTCCCAATCACCTCTCTTTCGAGATAGTGAGAGACCGGAGGCTGAATGGTCGCACGAGTTGTTCTATCCTATTACAAGCATTACAGTATATCAGTCCGGGACATATCCACAGATTACAACACACACACCTGTACAACTACATCGCATTGCTACAAAGGACAACATAATAATGATTTTAATACAAGTCTATTTTCTGGCGAGGAAAATCACTCGCCTAAAACGCCACTTTTCAAGCTTTGCGCGTCCGATTCCCCGGGAAAGGAAAATACCAAGCGAGCAAAGGAAAGGGGGCTTGGCCTTTTGGGTGGCCGCCAGCCCTAGGGTGGTGCGCCACCCCTTGGTGGTGGCCTAGGGAGTGGCCGGCCCCAAGGAGAGGGAGGAGGAGAGGAAAGGGAAGGTGATTTTGTTGGTGGTGGTATTTGATAAAGAAGAACGATTTTGGTGGAGTAAAAAGAAAGTGAAGGAGGTGATGTTTGGAGGTGGAAGTAGTGGAGATGGAGGTGGTGTTGTGATGGTGAAATTAATGGTGGAAGTGAAGATGGTGGTGGAAAATAGTAGGGTAATGGTGATGTTAGTTGTTGTCGTTGTAAGCCTCACCATAATGATTACCGGAATAATCGTAAACGATTACCGGAATAATCACCGGAGGGGTTACCGACGAAGAAGAGCTCGGCCCCAATCCAATGAAGGTGGACGGCCCTTAGGGAAGATGATGGAGTGGTGATTTGTGGAGGAGTTCTGTTGTAGTGGTAGTTTTGAAAAAGTAAAGGAGAAGGTGGAGACTTTGGTGGAGTTGTTGAAGTTGTGGTGGTTTGAATGGAGATGGAGGAGGAGAAGATGAAGGTAGAGAGTTAGAGAAGTTGTAGTAGTTGTGGTTGTGGTGGAGATGAAGGAGGAGTTGGTGGTGGTTAAGGTGTTGGTGAGGAGAAAAATGAAGTGAAATGAAGAAGGAAAGGTTTATATAGGAATTGGATTTGTGAAGGTGATGTAAATAAATATTTAAAGAGGGGGTTTTTTGAAAAAATGGAGAGGTGAGGTGTCTCTTGGCCGGCCATGGTGATGGGAGAGGGATTTTAGTGGTTTGGGATATTTTGGAGAAGATATTTTTGGTGAAAGGAGAAGATATTTTTGGTGGAAAGTTGTAGAAAGTATTGGAAGAATGGAGAATTTGGTGGAAGGAAAAGGAAAGAAAGAAAAAGGAAAAAGAAAAGAAAATGAAAAAAAAGAAGATATTCTCTTGGAAGAAAAAGTGAAAATAATTAGAGTGGCGGATTCCCGGGATTCGGTTGCGGATGCGAAAAACTTTCGGAAAAATACCGAAATCGTCCGAAAATCAAGTATCTCGGAACGACCCGCAAAAATTCTCAAAAATCAATAATATTATTTTAAGAATTATGGTGAAATTCGTTTTAAGAAATTATTTATATTTTTTAAATTAAAAATCTTGGAATCGGCCGCCAATATCGGTCGACGCCAAATCCGGCAGAAATTTGTCAAATTTTGAAAATTCCCAAAAAAAGAATTAAGGTAGTAAATATTATTCTAAGTAGATATGTGAAAGTGATTTCTCAAAATTTGACCCCAGTTGTAAATTAAAAATTCAGGAATAAACCAGCGGTACTGATTAATCCCGATTTTAGGGTATAAAAAAAATAATTCAGAAAAAATCTTAAAAATCATGAAAAATCTAGAATATTGGGAAATAGTGTTTGAAACTAAAATTGACCCAATTGGATTACCAGAGAGATTAAATAATGTAGTACTTCCATTGTACGAGAAATAAATAAGAGAAAATAATAAATAAAAATAACAAAGTGTTTAACAAACCAGGATACGCATCTGAGTACGTATTCTGAGGATGGGGTGTTACAATATTTTATCAAGATAAAAATCAAGACTAAATTACTTTCACAAATTTTCTTCCTAACCCTAAAAATCAAACAAGTCATCTTATTTTGATGAAGTGTAAGAAATCCTAATTATGATTTTCCTATTCCTTAAAATTGACTTAATTTCTTACAAAAAAATATATCAAAATATTGTTCTTAGCTTTTAAAAAGTTTTTTTTTATTTTTATATTAGTCATGTTAGAACTCTCCCCCACACTTATCTCATGCATTGTCCCCAATGTATGAAAGAAATGTATATATGCATGAAATAAAATGGAAAAGAGGAAAGTTACCGATACACTGGGTCAAAAAGACCCATAGTCGTTTCATTTACCGGCACCGATTTCAAGAAAGTTTTAAGGCGTTGACCATTTACCTTAAAGTCATTTCCATTCTTGGTGTCACTGATCTCAACTGCACCGTGTAGAAACACAGTTTTTACAACGAATGGCCCAGTCCATCTTGATTTTAATTTTCCTGAAAAAAGATGAAGTCTAGAAGTATAGAGTAAGACTTTTTGTCTAAGGACAAAGGTTTTTCTTATGATGTGATTATCATGAAAAATCTTAACTCTATCTTTAGTGATCTTAGCATTTTCATAGGCTTCATTTCTTAACTCCTCTAATTCGGAAATTTGTAATTTCCGAAGGTCACCGGCCTTAGTCAAGTCAAAATTTAATAGTCAAGTCGAAATTTAACTGTTTGATTGCCCATAAGGCCCGGTGTTCTAACTCAACGGATAGGTGACAAGCTTTACCATAGACTAACCTATAAGGAGACATCCCTAGAATCGTCTTGAAAGCGGTCCTGTAGGCCCATAGGGCATCTACAAGTTTGATGGACCAATCTTTCCAGTTTTGGTTCACAGTTTTCTCCAAGATAAGCTTGACTTGTCTATTAGAAACCTCAACCTACCCACTAGTTTGAGGATGATAAGGCATGGACAACTTGTGAGTTATGGCATACTTTAGCATAAGAGCTTTAAAGGATCTATTGCAAAAGTGAGTGCCATTATCACTGATGATAGTACGAGGGGTTCCGAAGCGTGAAAAAATGTTCTCTTTCAAAAACTTTATGACAACTTTGTTATCATTAGTTTTACTAGGAATGGCTTCTACCCACTTGGACACATAGTCCACAGCAACCAATATGTATTGGTTTCCAAATGAATTAGGAAATGGACCCATAAAGTCGATGTCCTAAACATCAAAGAGTTCTATTTCTAGAATTGGGTTGAGGGGCATCATATTTCGTTTTGAGATCCTTCCTACCATTTGACATCTAGGGCACGTCTTGCAAAATTCATAAGTATCTTTGAACAAAGTGGGCCAATAGAACTCGCTTTGTAGCACTTTTTCAGCAGTCTTGTGGGGCCTAAAGTGTCCACCGCATGCAAGTACGTGACAAAAGGATAGAACACTCTTAACCTCCTCATCGGGAATGCATCTCCTAATAATTTGGTCAGAACAGTACTTAAAAAGATACGGTTCCTCCCAAAAGAAATACCGGACTTGGGATAAGAACCGGTATATATCATTTTTGGACCAATGAGACGGAGTTTGGTTTATGACTAAGTAATTCACTATAACAGCAAACCAAGGTTCCCTAGAGATAGCTAAGAGATTTTCATTTAGAAAATCCTCATTTATGGGTAATTCGTTGCATGGAGAATTAGGGATTCATGAGAGATGATCAACAACGACATTTTCTACGCCTTTCTTGTCTCAAATCTCGAGATCGAATTCTTGAAGAAGGAGGATCCAACGAATGAGTCGGGCCTTGGCATCCTTCTTCATCATGAGGTACCTAAGCGCAGAATGATCGGTGAAAATGGTGGTTTTGGACCCTAGTAGGTAGGGACGAAATTTCTCTAAGGCAAACACTACTGCTAAGAATTCCTTCTCAGTCGTAGTATAGTTCAATTGAGCATCGTTGAGGGTCCTACTAGAGTAGTAAATCACGTGATGCTTGTTATCAATGCGTTGTCCTAGGACAGCGCCTATGGCAAAATCGAAAGCATCGCACATGATTTCGAACGGCTTAGACCAATCCGGTGCAGATATAATTGGTGCAAAAATAAGCTCTCTCTTAAGCTTCTCCCAAGAATTCATACATTCAGTTTCGAAACTGAAGGACACGTCCTTAGCTAAGAGATTAGTCAAGGGCCTAACAATCTTACTAAAATCCTTGATAAATCTTCGGTAAAAACTGGCGTGTCCTAAGAAGGATCTAATATCCTTAACGCATTTGGGCATGGGAAGCTTTGCAATAACCTCAATTTTGGCTCTATCCACTTCAATTCCTTTCTTGGAGATTTCATGACCCAAGACAATTCCATGTTTTACCATGAAGTGGCATTTCTCCCAGTTCAGTGTCAGATTTTTCTCTGCATAACGTTGGAGGACAAGTTCTAAATGGTGGTGAGTGAATGAATTTTCGTAGATGGAGAAATCATCCATAAAGATCTCTAAGAATCGTTCTACCATATCAGAGAAAAGACTCAACATGCAACGTTGAAATGTTATAGGGGCATTGCACAAGCCGAAAGGCATTCGACTATAAGCAAATGTCCCAAATGGACATGTGAACGTAGTCTTTTCTTGGTCCTCATGAGCAATAGGGATCTGATTATACCCCGAGTAACCGTCCAAGAAACAGTAATACTCATGGCCCGCCAATCGTTCAAGCATTTGATCAATGAAGGGAAGTGGAAAATGGTCCTTACGAGTTACAGCATTAAGCTTCCTATAGTCAATGCAAACTCGGATCTTTGTGGGAAGTCGAGTTTGGACCAACTCTTTGTTCTCGTTTTCCACTACGGTGAAACCGGATTTCTTTGGAACCGCGTGGACAGGACTGACCCATTGCTATCAGAAATGGGATAAATTATCCCATTGTCTAAGAGTTTTACAATTTCAGAATGAACAGCCTCTTGCATTATAGGGTTTAACCTACGCTGTGGGTCTCTTTTAGGTGTGGCATCTTCATTGAGATGAATGTGATGTTGAACGATGGTTGGACTTAATCCCTTTATATCAGTCATAGTCCAACCAATGGCTTCCCTATGTTTTCTTAGAATTGCTTTAAGATCTTCTTCTTTCCCGTCATTTAAATGGGAGGCAATGATGACAGGAAAGGTCTCTTGTTCGCCTAGATAGAAGTACTTGAGATGCGCAGGTAAGGCTTTCAATTCTAAGGAAGAGGAAGGCTCACTGGAAGGACTAGTCAAATTTGTTGGCTCCATTATTGGTGAAATAGGGTTCGAGGCCCAATTCACATCAGAATCTACAACCTGATCAAGATTAAAGTCGTCAGACTCTAACCCGAAGTCACACTCAGTTTCCAGTTCCAATTCTTCCTTATGTTCACTTGTTAAGTTCTCAATTAGGTTGACTTCAAATATTTGGTCCTCAACATCGGGGGTTGTTTTCCTAGATTGAAGACATTGACTTCTCTAGTCATGTCCCCAAAGGTTAACCTCATGGACCCATTCCTACAATTGATGATGGCTTTGGCAGTAGCAAGGAATGATCGCCCTAGGATAACAGGAGTTTGAGCCCTATGATTAGAGTTGGACACAGGTTGTGTCTCTAGAACTATGAAATCGACAGGGTAAATAAACTCCCCGACCCGGATAAGGACATCATTAATCTCCCTTTTGGAACTTTTACTGAACGGTCAGCCAGTTGGATAGTGACTCGAGTTGGACTAAGATCGCCCAACCCGAGTTGTTGATAAACTGAGAATGAAAGCAAGTTGATACTTGCCCCCAAGTCAAGAAGTGCACGACTAATCTCGGCTTGTCCTATTGTGCAGGTAATGGTGGGACTACTTGGATCCTTGTACTTAACAGGGATCGGACACGATAGTAGCTCACTAATGTTAGTATCTAAGAAGACCTCTTTTGGTACATTAGTCTTTCTCTTCTTGGTGCACATGTCCTTAAGAAACTTAGCATAGGATGGGACTTGTTGGATGGCATCAAGAAGTGGCATATTTATCTTCACTTGATTAAATATCTCAATTATCTTGTCCATGTGTGGATTTTGCTTGTTATTTTTCAGCCTATTAGGAAATGGTACTATAGGCTGGTGCACCTGACTGGTTGACTTATCTTCTTCAGATTCGTCAGATTTGAAAGGATTTGGATTAGATGAGGTGGATGCTTGATTGTGGTTGCGCTGAATGGGATTGGTTGGCGTTGACACTTGATTATCAACTTTCTTTCCTGACCTCAATGTATGAACATCATTACATTGATTTAATGATTGATCCTCAGCCAAATGAGCTTGTTGAGAATTCCTAGGATTGGTTATTGGCTGACTAGGCAAGGTACCCTTTTGTCTCTCATTCTGTGGAGTAGCTAGTTGGCTCATTTGAACCTCTAACCTCTGTATAGTTTGCATGAGAGAATCTTGGTTTTCACGTATCTTTCCATGTTTCTCTCAAAGTCAGTCATTCTCCTTTCTAGTTGAGGATTCTGGAAGGAAGATTGTGGAGCTTGGTTTGAAAAGTTTTGTTGATAGTTTGAAAAGTTAGGTGGATTGTTGTAGAATTATTGTGGAAATTGGAAAAGTTGGGTTGATGATTGAAGAATTATTAGCATGATGGAAGTAGCTTGCATGATTTGACCGTGAGTGATCATTGTTATTTTGGCTCCATGAGAAATTAGGGTGATTTCTCCAGCCAGGATTGTACGTTGGTGCGTAAGGATTATTGTTCGGCCTTGAAAAGGCCGCATTCATCGGTTCATGGTATTGTTGCTGAGCCTGAAACACAGGGCACTCCTCGAACACATGAATCATGGCTTGATAGTAAGTACAGCCCGGAGTTGGAAATTGGTTTGGGCTGACTTGATTGACTGGACTTGGTTCCTTAGTTTCTAAAGCTTCCAGTCTTCTTGCTAGGTTGCTAACTTAGCCTCATCAGCTATGGATGATTCAATAGAATGGAGACCTCCTTTTGAAGAGATGGAGTTTGGATTCCTAGAGGTTTCACTAGTAGGTTCCCATTGGATGGTCTTTTCGGCTAGGTTTTCTCCTTCATTTTCATCCTTCTGCAAGAATCCCCCTTGACACATACTTTCTAAGAGGGTTTTGGTGGAATAGTCTAAACTGTCATAAAGAATTTGGCATTGTCGCCATTTTTCTATTCCATGATGAGGACATTGGACAAGGAGGTCTTTAAAGCGTTCAAAGTACCTCCAAAACGGTTCACTAGGTTCTTACTTGAATTGCATGATGTTCTTCCTAATGAGAGCGGTCTTATGAATTGGATAGAATTTCTTCAAGAAGACCTTAATGAAACCATCCCAAGATGTGATAGAGCTGGCCGATAAGCTGTAAAGCCATTTCTTGGCTAAGTCCTTAAGAGCGAAAGGGACAAATCTCAACCTAATAACATCATCTATAAGGTATGGGATTTTCATCATTAGACATACTTCCTCAAATTCTCTTATGAAGAAGTACGCATCTTCAGACTCTAAGCCGTGAAACTTGGGGAGTGTGTTGATGAATTGAGGCTTAAGCTCAAAATTGTATTCACCAACCGATGGAAGTTGGAAGCAAGAAGGAAGTGAGGTTCTAATGGGATAGAAGCTATCCTGCAATGATATTGGTTGAGCCATAACCAGATCTGGTCTTGGTTCAAACTTGGGTGGTGATGTGTTTCTAGTCAACCTAGATGAGTTAGGGTCTCTTGACCACACTTGCATATACAAACACAATCACAATCATAAACAAGTTTACCAATAGTCAACAAGAGTAATCAACAAAGCCTAGTCTAAGGTAACCTTGACCTAGACAACTCCTAACTGGTTAATTGTCCACAGGAGGTGTAATGTAGACTTTGACCACAAGCTAATCAGCCAAGTCAGGGCAAGATTGGTGGGAGGTTATCCGTCAAAGACGTTCCTTAATTAAGTAACCACCAACTTTCGGCCCTTAATCCCCTTCCTAGACACCAATTTGGCAGGAGTCAAATTCCAACAAATTCCCCCTTAGGATAATCTCCTAGTGAGTTTGAGATGTTCCTAAGGCCAACGTCTATCAGATTTTACTTAGGCTTAGGTCGTGCGTGCTTGGAGATGGTTTGTTGGCTAAGGAAGGGTAATGACTTCCCCACCTTATCTTGAATTGGGTTTTGCCCTTAGAATTTATTGTGCAAAGTGTGCAAGATATAGAAAAGTAACATTCAAAAGCAAAATATCACCCAAGAATGTTTCGTAAACTATATGCTATGCATACGTACTTTATCTCCAGCTCTCTTCAACAGTAATTGTAAAATAAACGTAATTAGACAAATGCCTAGAATGTAAATCTAGACGTTTTTAAGCAATTAATCAATCACTCAAATTACTGTTGGATTAAAACAGGGATTGTGAATGGCAGATATAGCAAGAATAATAGCACACAAAACTTAATTTTTGCAAGTAATATGTCCTGCAAAAAAGAGTTTTAGTAGTCCAAAAAAAATATTTCAACTTTTGCACCTGCAATTCTTGAAATTCTGTTTCCTACTTTTGAGAGTATGGGCACAGAATAGCAAGTCTTCTCCTGCAAAACTTGAATGCTAGATCTGAATCTTGACGTCCCTGAAACAAGACACAAAACTTGTTAAAAAACAAATACACCGTTCCCTCCCCGGCAACAGTGCCAAAAATTGATTGAAAGATTGAAAGAGTAAGGATTTACCATGTAGCTTTGGGCTAACGAGTAGTGTCCACGAGGAGGAATGCAATGAAAGCTTTTCGGCATTTTGTTTAGTAACAAAGAATTGTGCTCATTTTTTAATTGAAAAGAAGAATGGAGAGTAGGGAAGTGAATAAAAGAGAAATTGCAAATTTGGAAAAGGCTTTGGAAAAGGTGATTTAAAAATTTTTGAAAAGTGATTTGTTGTTTTTAATAAAGAAGAAAATCTGGGCTCACTATCTCACTACTCAACGATGTGTTCTTCTATTGAAATCCTTAATGCCTCAACTTGATCATAGGCCAAAAACATAAGATTAAGTTTAGAAAGTTTTAAGCAAAGCACATAAGATGGTTGGAAAAGTTAATTCTTTTCTTTAAGAAATTGTCTTGAATTGAATGTTAAATCATCAAGAAGTTCAAGTATGAGATAAAAACAAGTTCAAGATACGTTTTTAAAAGAAGTAGAAGTTAAACATCTAAACCCATCCTCATGTGCCTTCAAGAACACTTTCAAAGAAGAAAGGCTTTAGTTTAGGCATGCAAATGATTCATTGGGCCTTTTTCATGAAAACCATTCAAAAAGAAGAAGAATCGGAGAGAGGAGTAATAGTGAGCCCAGAAAACCGATTTAGCTACTCATGGAAGACAAAGAACAATGCAAGTAAATAAAGCAAGACATACCGTAAAATGGAGTGGAAGAAAAGCTAGCTTGATCCTTGTATTGATGTCACTTCAATCTTCAGAATACAATCACTCAATTCCTCTCTCTCACTGGTATTTGCACTGAACTACAAATTGTAAAATAAAGATACAACTTTTATACTATCTAACAAAGAGCCTAAACCTTAAAAACAAAGAGAAAAACTAAATCAAAGTTTCAGTCCCATTTTCTCTGAAAAATACAGTATTTATAGGCAAAAACTAAACGGGATGGGACGTATGAAGATAGGGGGAGCAAACGCTTCCCCAACAAACAACAAACGGCCGTGGAAACGCAGTTTTGGTCGCGTTTTCGCGGTCATGGTGTGGCCATGTTGGGGAAGCTTGTTCGTTTGGTGATTTTCCCTTATCTCCTACTGGTTTTCCCGTTTCCGCTTCAAGATTTGACGAAACAGCTTTTGATTATTGGCTTCAACCGCTTGATTTGGAATGATTCATTTCAACCGGTTTTCAACCTCTCTGATTTGTCAAGATTTGCCCTGATTTCCTGATTTCGAATTTATTCTGAATTAAATCAGAATTTGATGGCTTTTGGGCTTGTTTCTCTTTCCTTTCTTTTAGCAATGGGCCTATATTTAACAAAGGAGAATAAGACTTGTTAATAGGATTTATTAGATAAAAAGTATGATAATGTACAATGTATATGCAATATATGTGACTGATCAGCAAGTCAAAGTTAAAAAAATTCTATTTAAGGAATTTAAGATTACTGTCATAGATGTGATATTAACTTAATAGGAGTAGAATAATTTCTGTGGACTTGCCAATCTATGAATGAGAATGACAAGTGAAGTTTTCACCCCCATGGAGGATTATGATTGAGTATTCATTAGAGGTTTAGTATTAACGTAATTAGGACTCAGCTGGGGATTTAATGGAAACACTGTTAAAGGTATAATATTAACCTAACAATGCTTTTAAGTGGACTTATTATTCTGTTGATGAGATTAACAAGTGAGACTAGACCAATTGGGGATCTAGAAAAATTTTTACCGTTAGAGGTGTGATATTAACTTAACGGGTTGGATTAAATCTTGTCAGAGGTGTGATATTAACTTGACAAGGATGTGAGCTAGAGGTGTGATGTTAACTTAGCTCTGCAAGAATTTTAGTTTCATTTGGGAAAACTGAAATACCACTATCATAGGTGTAGTATTAAACTTGACAGTGAAGGTAATGCTAGAGGTGTAATTTTGAACTTGGCATTAATCATCTCGACTTCGATATGGAAGTTCGAGGAAAAGTCATTGCCATAGGTGTATTGTTGAACTTAACAATGAACTGATGCTAGAGGTGTGATGTTAAACTTAGCATCGCTCATCTCAGCTTCGATATGGAAGCCTGAAGAAAAGTCATATCATAGGTGTATTGTTGAACTTAACAATGAACTGGATGCTAGAGGTGTGATATTAAACTTAGCATCGCTCATCTCAGCTTCGATATGTAAGCCTGAGGAAAAGTGACTGTCAGAGGTTTAATATTGAACTTGGTAGTAACTTAATCACTGTTGGAGGTGTGGTATTAAACTTAACAGTAATTGATTTACGATATTAGTAATTTTGAGGAATTGTCATTCTATTGATGAGAATTGATAAGTGGAGTTTGGAGTGTCAAAGGTATAGTGTTAACTTGACAAGAATTGATTTTTTAGGGACATGAGAGGTTCGTTGTTAGAGGTATAATATTAACTTAACAGCGGAGATTTTAAATGAGTTTCATTGTCAGAGATTTAATATTAACTTGAATGAATCCGCTGGGGATCGGGAAATCTGGTTTGTCAGAGGTTTACTGTTAACGTGACAAGTCCCAGCTCATTTCATTGGAGAAATGGACACAGGTATTTTTGTGGCCCTACCATTCTGCAGGTGAGAATTAGTAGGAGATTTTGGAGGAGAGGATGAGACCAAATCCCTTAAGATTTTTAGCAAACCCTCAGCTATTAACGGATTTGGTGTACCTTTACCAACTACTGTTTGAGTTGGGCTAGCCATGCTATTCCCCTCAGCATGATGAGTTGTCGAAGACTTATGTTGGACTTAGAAGCCAACATTTTCCTCTATCCTTAGCCGTCGGAGGCGTCAGATGTCCATAGATACACTAGAGATGAGCAATAAGGATAAAACCGAAGTCTTGCACTTTGTTTCTTCTTTCAATGTTTACATCACGCATCATGATGTAATCGACGTTCGACCAGCTTGACACTGATCGTCCGTGGTGTGATCCAGTGAAGGAAGAAAGAAGCTTTGCATTGGTGTTCTTCCAAACATCTTGGATCCTGAAAGTTTTAATCAGAGGTGTTGATTAACCTGATCTGAAGAAGAATGCTATCAAGGATAGTACTTCTTCAAAAATCTGCCGTTAATCGGCATCATAAGCATATCACCGTCTGGGATTATAAGGCGGTATGCTCAAATTGAGTAGACCGACTCTACTGCAAATGGTCTTTCCCATTTGGCTGAAATTTTCCTTTAGTCTTATGTGTCATCACCGTGGATCTTCTGACGGCTAAAATAAGGTCACCTTTCTTGATAGTCCGCTCTTTGACTTTCTTTATTGAAGGCTCTGGTAATTCGAACTTGATAGAGCTCGATTTGCTGTTGAGCTTGCAGGTGTTTATAACCAAAGCTTCCAGCTCTTGGAGTCGCATTCGATACTTCTCATTTGTCATCTCTGTTGTCAAGGCGACACGTAGAGATGGGATTTAGATTTCTAATAGGAGTACAGCTTCACACCCATATCCAAAGAAAATGGTGTAGCTTTCGTCGGGGTCGGACCGTCGTGCGATAAGCCCATAAACATTCACCTAATTTGTCGTCCCAGTCTCGTTGGCTTTTCGAGACGAATTTCATGAGAAGTTTTTCAATAGTCTTGTTGAAAGTTTCTGCAAAGTCATTAGCGGCTGGATAGTATGCTGTTGAAGACACACTCTAGATTCTGAACTTGTTACAGAACCTTTGAAAGGCTTGGCTGACGAACTGGGGCCCGTTACATCGTGGCATGCCAAAGCGGTAATGACATAATGTTTAACGAACTTGATTACGTCAGATGTCTTTACCTCCCTCAAGGGAATAGCTTCAACCCATTTAGAGAAGTAATCGGTTATGACTAGGATGAATCGATGTCCTTTGGATGGAGGTGGGCTGATAGGACCAATCACATCCATTCCCCACATTTTAAATGGCCAGGAAGAAGTTGTAGGGCGAAGATGTCCTGGTTCCTGGTGGATGAAATCACCATGGACCTGACAAGTGTGACATCGCTTGGCGTAGGCGATAGCATTAGAGATCATCTTTGGCCAATAATACCCCAGTCTTCGGAGTCGATCTCCAAGCTTCGGGCCAGGCTGATGAGCTCTACACATGCCGTCATGCGCTTCTTTGAGTATTTCCTGTACCTCTTTATTTGATAGGAAGCGGAGGAGGATTCCGTCATGTGATCGGTGATATAGTGTCCGTGTGATCGCATTAGTAAAATTTAGAGGCTTTCCTTCTAATGGGAGCCGCCTCTTTGGGGTCGTCAGAAGAGATGCCGTACAATGCATAGTCGATGTATGAGAATCGCCAATCCTAGAGTTCTGGACCTGTTGAAGTCTCTAGAGCTTCTTTGGCTTGATAGTCTCCTGTTGACTTTTGGTGGTCTTCAAAATCGAATCTTGGGCAATACAAGTCATGATTATAGATGAGTATTTTCTCTACTACTCTGGCTGGAAGAGCCAAGGAAGTAGCGAGAGATGCCAGTGCATCTGCATGCGTATTTTGCTGGCGAGGTACATGGTCGATGTAAAAGTTCTGAACCTCTCAGCCATGTAGATAGTTGCATTATAATAGGGTACTAAGTCTTCATGTCTGACTTCGTACTCCTCGCGAACTTGATTAACGATGAGTTTTGAGTCACCTATGCTTCGAGATTTCTAACGCCAATCTCATTGACGATTTGCATCCTGATCAAGAGAGCACTGTATTTCGCTACATTGTTGGAACATGACTCAGTTAATGAGAATGCACGAGGGATTACGTAGTTCTGTGGGGAGACGAGGACTACCCCCACTCCTGCTACGATATTTCCTCGAGGACCTGTTATCGATGCGTCGTCGAAGAAGAGTTATCACACCTGTCTTTCAAAAGATGTCTGGGTCAAGCAAACTTCAGCGACCTCATTTGGGAGATCCTCATAAAGTGGTCGCCGTTGGATCTGGATGCTTAGCCAGGAAATCTGCCACCGCCTGTCCCTTCATGGCTTTTTACGGCAGGAAGTGCATCTCATATTGGGAGAGCAATATGGCCCATTTTGCTAATCAACCATTTACTGATGGCAGCTTTGTCATAAGCAACCTTAAAGGATTAACTTTTGATATGACATGTATAGTTTAGCCCACCAAGTAGTTCGCATTTTTCGAACGACGAATACCAATACCAAACATTCCTTTTCGATCGGGTTGTACCGATGTTCGGCTCCGATCATAGTTCTACTCAAATAGTAGATTGCCTGCTCATCCCTGGTCATTATTCTGGGCTAACAAAGATCCTAAACAATGATCCATCTCTCAGAAGTATATCAGGAATGGTTTTCCCGACACTGGAGCTGTAAGGACACGTGGTCGCGTGAGGTACCGTTTGATTTTCTCGAACGCTTCTTGGCAAGCATCGTCCCAAATGAATGAAACACCCTTCTTTATTAATTTGGTGAAGGGTTGGCATCTTCTCGAGAGATTTGAGATAAACCTCCGGATATATGCTAATCGCCCTTGCAATCCTCTAAGCTCTCTGAGATTCCTTGGAGGTTGAATCTCCTGGACTGTGCGGACTTTCTTTGGGTCAAGGTGGATTCCTTTGGATGTAACAACAAATCCTAGGAATTTACTGCTGGTTACCCCCAGGAAGGATTTAGTGTGGTTCATTTTAACTGATGTGCCCGCATGATATCGAATATTGTCTTTAGATCTACTATGTGATCGCCTTTGGCACGCTTCACTGCAATGTCGTCGACGTAGCATTCTACTGTTTTGTGAATATGCTCGTGGAAAATTGCATTTATAGCTCTTTGGTATGTTGCCCCTGCATTCTTTAATCCGAAGGGCATGACAGTATAGCAATACACCCCCAATAGCGTCCTGAAAGATGTATGCTTTTTAACATCAAGGTACATCTTGATTTGATTGTATCCCGAGAATCCATCCATGAAGGACATCCGTTCAAACCCACATGTGTTGTCGATCATGACATCTGTAATTGGATGGGATAATTCATCATTAGGACAAGACTCATTTAGATAACGAAAATTAATGCAAAGCCGAATCTTCCCATTTTTCTTGATAACAGGGATAATATTAGCTACCCAATCAGGGTGTTGTTCTTCCCTGATAAAACCGGAGTCTATAAACTTTTTGACTTCTGACTAGATTGCTTCCATTATTTCTGGACAGAATCGTTGCTACTGTTGTTTGACTGGTTTTGCATCCGGATTGATGTTGAGGCGATGCATAGCCACTTGAGGATCAAGCCCAGGCATATCTTCGTAATTCCAAGCAAAAACATCTATATACTCCCGCACGAGAGATATTAGATCTTCCTTCTCGGATGGCGATAAGCTTTCGCTTATAAAGATGGGATTAGGATTAGCCTCATCTCCCAGATTGATCTGGGTGACCTTATCCTCTGTGGGTGGTTCATGTTGTTCGAAGCGAATATCCCAGAGAGTTTTTAGGTATTTGATCCAAGGATCTGTATCCGACTGGATCATTTCTTCATCTCCATCTTTCGGGCGGCTTGTTGAAACCTTGTTTACTGAAAGTTCTTTGAAGATGTTGCCGACACTGACATCTGACTCCCATGATGATGTGTCTGAAGAGTGGTAGTGATATAATGACTCATCAGACTCAGAGGCCGACGAGATTGGAGTTGACACATAGCCCAACCCCCTGCGAGTTCGATGATAATAATCAGGGGCTTTTCCTTTTGGAATGAAGGATCAAAGCAGTGTTCTTTCTTTGCCAAAGTTCAAGCGAGGACCATTTATTAGGTCATACCCCATGTTCTCCATCATTCTGAGTACATTTGGTTCATAATGAGAGAACTGAGGAGATTCATCCTCGCTTTCAGATTCTTCGCGAGTTATTGATTTAGACTCGACTCTTCCAAAAAAGATTGGTCTTTGGCCTTTGCGTCATGCTGGGACCATGAATAACGATCCATGTGCATCACTGATGCCTTGATATGCCTTTAGGGATGACCTCACCAGTACATGCAATGATGTCAGAGCATTTATTGCCAACCAGGGGTCATCACCTACATCAGTACTAGTGTTTGACGGCACGGATTAGAAGCAAACACAGAAAAGTAAGCCAAATCTAAGTCTTCATTAAAATACCACTCGCTACATCATCGGCGAGGTTATTGACATCGAGCTTATTAATGATCGTTACAAGTGCATTCAGCTCCCAAAGACATTCTTCCTCTGCCTCTGGTTCAATGTCAGCTTCATTACCAGAGTCTAGTTCCTCTGGCTGGAGATTCTCATTCGTCTCCAGAGAATCTTGGTATAAGAGAGAGTCTGTGAAGTAATTCTCTACCCCTTTGAACGGATGCCTTCAGTGATCAACGTTCAGACTTTCCCATCTTCGTCAATATACTTCATGACTTGATGGAGAGTGGAGGGGATGATAGAGTTACGATGAATCCACGGTCGTCCCAGCAGCAAATTGTATGAAGTGTCGGCGTCAATCACATAGAACGTCACTTCAAATCTCAGGTCCCCAATCTGACACTTAAGTTTGATCTTCCTCATTGAGCGCGTACCATTGGCGTTGAAACCACAAATAGTGGTTTGAGTGACGCTCAATCGGTGAGTGGGGATTCCCAAGTGCTGCATGACCCGGCGAGACATAATGCTCAACACGGATCCTGGATCTACCTGAATGCGGCTCACTTCAGACGATCCAATATACCCTGTGAAGTACAGGAGCCTATCATATTTTCCCTTAACCTGCATGTCGTCTGGCGTGAAGGTGATGCAGGGGGCATTTTGAGAGGCGTGGAGGCAGTCTTCTTCATCTTTCTCCTGCGGTCCAGCCGGGATCTGGGCCATAAAGACCTCAGCATCAGTTAGAGCTTCCCTCAGAGCTTCTCTTCTTGACTTTGATAGTCTCAAGAGCTCGTAAAGGGTGATCCTGACTGGGATATTGACCAGTTGAGCCAGGACGTCAAAGCAGTAAGATGTTGAAGATCCTTTCACGTTGTCCTTTGGGAGAGCCTTAGAATATTGAAGCTCCTTCTGCTTCTCCACTGGTTGCTTTGTGGATGGCTTGGTTGGCTCTGGAGTAGGTTTAGGCAGATTTGCTGCCAACTCATCGTATTTCTTCAAATACGACTGACCCGAATGAGTTTCGGCCATGAGTAGTGCATTCAGCTCTGTGACAAGGACGATTGTCTCCTCTTCTGAATCAGTTAGTGAGGGGACATCAGTCTCTACTTCCCGGAAAGAGGCGCACACCACATTGCAAGGTTAAACTTTTACCTTGCCTTTGGACTTCTTGTTGGTAATAGTAGTCCACTGTTGGCCTTCCATAAGGTCTAGATGAACCCACATGATTTCTCCCTGAGGCGTAGGAACAGGCACGAGACCTTTTTCCAGCTGGTGATGCGGGTCTGTATTGAACATCCTTAGTTCCCCTTTCGAGATGGGAACTACTCCGTCTGGTATTGGAGGCTAGTTCCCGAACTGAAGAAATAACGTCATGTTTGTCGTCACTTTCTTCTGCTCTGGACGGAGCTTGAGTACTTCTGCATCAATAAAAGCTTGGAGGATGTCTTTGACGATGTAACAGCTCTTGGTAGGGTGCCCCAGCATTCTGTGATACAAGCAGTAGTTAGGATTGTCAGTCTTGCGACTTCCTCAAGACGTCTAACTTCAGGAAGCTTCAATCTGTTGCTCTTGTTGAGTAACTTGAACAACAAATTGACATGCTCGTCTTTGAAGGAGTACTGCCTGTTGGCGCGTGGCTAACTTGAAGAACCACCCCTCTAGTCGGCTGAGGTTTAATGGGAGACTTTGTCTCTGTCACCAATGTATCTTTCCTTTTTGATTTAAAAGATATTTCTGGCGTGCGCCTTGTCATCTTTTCGGGTCTGGGTCTATTCTCTTCTGCCCTGACCATGGTGAAAATCTCTTCTGCCTGTTCACCTTGCTGGACCAATTGCGTCCAGGTGCGGCTTTCAGCAACTCCTATCTGGGCTAGGAGCGAAGTTTGCAAATTGTGACGGCATGTTTCCACCAGGGTGACCTGGGTCATACCGCTAGGACATCGGAGCGCCTGTTCTAAAATCTCTCCACACATGCTTTAACCGACTCTCCCTTTCATTGCTTTGTTGCTAGGAGAGTTGGCATGGTAACCTCCGAATCGTCTTCGAAGAAGTGTGTAAGGAAAACTTCTCCAAATCACCCCAGTTCTTGATGGAGACTTTGGGGAGTTTCATGAACCATTCAAAGGCGAGTCCCTTCAGAGTGCTGATGAACAAATGCGCCAAGATGGCATCATTTGTTATTACATTCCCTATCTGAGACTTGAACTAGTAGATATGTTGGTTCAGTGACTGATTGGTAGTCAAAAGTGCATTTTTATCATCATATTTACCATCACATTTTCATATTTATTCATTTAATTCTGCACAATTATTAATATTTTATTATTTATTGTGTGCAGGCCTCGAATTGTTATGTTAACAATAAATAAAGCCTAAAGAGCCCAAAAGCCCAGATCCAAGCCCATGTTTGAAGCCCAGGTGAAAAAGCGCAAATACAAAGAGTCAAAATGCAAATACAAGGGCTGAAAGTTGCAAATATCAGAGATTAGGGAAGGATAGACTTCTATCTAACCCTAAACACATGCAGGATGAGGATAAAAGGCCAAGATAAGAAGAAAATTCGTGGGAAGAAAATTTGAAGAAATCTGGATTAAGAGTAACTTGATTACCAAGTTATCTCGAAAATTCAGATTAAAAGGCCAGGATCAAAATTCCAGAAGCAGAAGCCCACAGGGACGGACCAGGAGAGGCCACGCGCCAAAGCGCGTGGCCAGACATCACCAAAGTGCCGCGGATCCGCGGCAAAAGCCGCGGAAACGCGGCACTTTGAGCTTATCCTTGGACCAGATTTCGTTGGCACGTTTATCCGGGACTCTGTAGCCTTCTGCACCTATAAATATCACCTGCAGTGCAACGCAAAGGGTGTCCAGCGTCCAGCAAAGGGCCAAAAGCTAGGGTTTTTAGGTTTTAGGTTAGATTCCATTGTAAATTTTTATTTTCTTTTTGTGAAAGCTGAGAGGAGATGTTGCATTCATGGAGGAAGGGATCCTCTTGTACCGATGGTGACAGCCGGTGTAAGTTGTAAATTTTCCTCCATTGTTTAAATCAAATCAAAGCTTGTTTTGTTATTTTTATGTTTTATTGTGTCTCTATCTTTGTCTATCATTGTTTTTCTATTTTTGGTTTATGACATTGTTTCTTTCTCTAATGTCTTGCCCACCATGAGATCCAACTGCTTCGAGAATACCTAGCCGAAGAAGGAACCTTGATGGCCTATGGCGATGAACAGGTCTTCATAGTTGCTTTTTATTCCCTAGTTGCTTTTTATTCCATAGTTAAGAAGGCAGACGATCCTATATGCCATGCTTGTACGCCTTCTAAGAAAAGGTAAATCATCGCAACGGTTCAAACGGTAAGCAGACTGAAGAGGTAATCTTTCTTTCTTTTCTTCCTTTAGTTTAGATCCACATCTTCCTAAATTCTTCTTTCCACTTCACTGTAAATACCACCCATTGTAAATACCATCGTGACTAACAAAATAACTAAAAAAGATAAATTTTTAGAGAAACTTGCTTAACGCTTCCATCGCAGTCCCTCCCTGAGGATCACGACCCGTATAGCCTTGCTACCGCGGATTAGAACTGATTCCTCGCACGATCTATTCTTAATCTAATATTCTAATTTTTGTGTGCAGGAAAAATCAGTCAACAAATTGGCGCCGTTGCCGGGGAGGGACGGTAAGTTATTCTCTAATAAAAAAATATTTTTTATTAACTTATTCTTTATTCTTTTCTGTTGCAGGTTACAGGTGAAGAAACAGGATTTTTGCAACTGCAGTAACATATAAGTGGACCTGGGCCTCTGCTCCAGAAAGCAGAGCCCAGGATCCCTCCAAATTGCCGCAGAAACGCGGCCAAAGCCGCGGATCTGCGGCAAGGAGGAGTTCACTCCTGACAATTTTTCTGCAGGGTCTTCAGCTCTGCAAAATACAGCTTCTGCAATACTTATCTTCCTGTATTATTCACCATATACCTGCTAATTTAATCAACAGTAAAAAATTGGTTGTAATTAAAAATTGTTTAGACAATTGCATTCTAGGCACGTGTCTTTCAATTCTTTTACTTTTACTGTTGAAGAGTGCTGGAGGCAAGGTACGTACGCATTGCATGTAGAATAGGATTCATCTCTTGGTTGATTTTCTGCTTTGAGTGATTCTTATCTATTTATCTTGTACACTTGCACTAATTCATCTTAAGGGCATAACCCATTAACAAGATAAGGTGGGGATTTCATCACCCTTCCTTAGCCCAAAAATCATATCCCGAGCACTCACTAACCCAAGCCTAACTTAAAAATTAGTAGACGTTGGCCCTAGGGACATCTCGGACTCAATTAGGAGATTATCCTAAGGGGGAACGGTGTTGGAAGTTGACTCCTGCCAAATCAGTGTCTAGGAAGGGGATTGAGGGCCGAAAGCCCGAAGTGTGGTGGTTATTTAATTAAGGAACGTCTTTGACGGAAAACCTCCCACCACTCTTGCCCCGACCTGGCTGATTAACTTGTGGTCAAAGTCTACACCCTACCTCCCGTGGACAGTCTAACCAGTTAGGAGTCGTCTAGGTCATAGGTCTACCCTAACTTAGGTTAGAATTTTTCTTTTTGTTTGTTGTGTTTGTGTTGGTGTGATATGGCATATAAGAATAATTCCAATTTTAATCCATATTACACCCCTAACTATTATTCGGATATTACCAACCCGGCATACCCTAACTTTGACCAATCTAGTGTGCCGGAATGGTCTTATCCGAATGAATATAACCCACACCCCCCATCTTATGACTATAATTTCCATAATAATTTCAACTCGTCACAGAGTTCATGGGGTTTCGAGTCCCCCGAGTCTAATTCTCAACCAAATTGTCCTCCATATCCATCTAGTCCACATTCTTTCAATGATTTATACTTAGATCCACCAATTCAGAATAGACTACCATCTATTGGGGAAATGATAAGTATGCATAAGTCCAAGCAACAATCACCATCAATCTTAGATAGGATGATGCGTGAGTCCACCGACTCACAATTTCATCATGATGACACTTCATCTTTTCAAGACCAATCAGAACAAGATGATCCTCTCGACTATAAAGAGATGCTAGCTGCCATGACTGAGGCTCAATTAGCCCGTGATCATGACATAGATTTGATGGTTCAAGCTTTACATGCTCACAGTTCGGCCGTTTCTGCTTTCATTGACCACTCACTTAGAGCCGACGAACCAAGTTGCTGTGGACAACAAGATTCTAATTCAGTACCATCATGTGAACTTGCCGAAACTCCAATTCTTGATAACTTGGCAAGTTTTTCCTTTCCTGAATTAAAACTTGAGCTTGAATATGATCATGATCTTCCACTTGATGATTCAATTTTATTTCCTGATCCAATAATGACTCCAGTGTCTACACCTGATTTCACTTTTCCCGAGTCAACATTGGATCCTATTCCAATTCATTATGAAATTGAATCACCCATTTTAGATGATCATATTGAACTTGACCTAGATTCTCACAATCTCTTTACTTCTGAAATTGATTGTACAATTCTGACGGACGATGTTGACCTTAGTTTTGAAGAATTGTATGGCGATGAGCTAGAATTCCTTAATATTGGAAGTAAAGAGATATCATCCATATTAGGTCACATTCCATTGTGGGAAGAAGATTGTGGACTTGAGTTTCAATTTCTTGACTTGGACCAAATTCTTGAACCTAGCCCGACTCCTGAGCCCTTACTTGATTTGAGCATCTTCCCTGAGTCGGTATTCGTTCCCGCACCTATAATGTCCAAGTCAATAATTCCATCCTTTCATTCTCCATTTTGGGACAAGGAGGTTGAGACAATTAACTCTGAAACTTATTATGAAATTTGGAAATTCGATGGGGTGGAAATTTTTAAAAATAATTATACATATATTTTTGTGGGTTATGTAAGGAAAGTTTCTGGTGGGTTCCACCAAATTATCTGTTATCTTGATTGGGCCGCATTTCGTGGACCAATTAGACCACCTCCGGAACCACCACCCTAAGGTAACTTCCGCCTTCCCTTGTTCTGTTTCATGCATATATGCATTCATTCATACATTGAGGACAATGCATGAGATAAGTGTGGGGGTGGGCTTTACTAACATACTAACATAGGTAGACACTAACAAAAATTGCTAATAAAAAAATTTAAAAAAAAAAAAAAATTGTTATAAAAAGGAAATATTTTTGACTTATTTTTTGAAAGAAATCTAAGTTAGTTTTAAGGATTAGGAAAATCACGATTAGGATTTCTAAAAACTTGGTCAAAATAAATAAATTGTTTAAAATTTTTAGGTATAGGAGAGAAATTGAATAAATAATTAGTCTTGATTTTTACCTTAATGAAATGTGCATACCAAATGCATATCTAGGATTCTAAGACAAAGACCTTGTGCCTCATAAAAAAAAAAAAAAAAGGAAAAAAAAAAATCACCAATTAAGCTGATACATGTGCCTCAAGAAGCATAAGTATTCATGCCTAAAGGTGAGTAAATAAAATAAAGTCCTTAGTTTTGAGGCCTAGTTCACTCGAATTTGAGTCCGCGGGGTGTTTTCTCACTTGGTGCCCTAAAGCCAACCGGTTTGGGAGTCATCGACTTTAAGTTCGTTACATGGGTGGATTAGAAAGCCTAAGAAGACTAAGAAAAATAATATATGTATTAACATATCTAATAATCAATTAGTTAGGTATGAGGGCCTCAAGAAGCCTTGATACTTATACGAAAGAAAATTAGATGAGTTATACATGCAAAAAAAAAAAATAAAAAAAAAATAAAATAAATATATTAACACATCTAATAGTCAATTAGTTAGGTATGAGGGCCTCAAGAAGCCTTGATACTTACACGAAAGAAAATTAGATGATGTTATAAAAATAATAAAGAGGCATGAGAGTCCAAGTTAAGGAATTCCTAGATTCACAAGGGTGCGTATGACTTTTGGTAACGAAAAAGACTATATTAGAAATTCAATTTTAATCCTTACCTAAAATGAATAACAATTGATTTTATAAAGACTAAGTTTGAAGAATGAATAAAAATGAGGATCCTAAAACTTATAGACTACTTAGTCTCTTCAATAATAATTCAAATATTTTCCTTTTTATGGATTTTGTGGGTGCAATCCGCTGAAAACCCTCACGAGACAACACTCGTCCTCTAGGGTAACCTAGAGGTTTAACGGCTTGTTGCACGTGCTAAGTGCAATCGTGATTCCTAAGAAAATGTGTTAGGTTAGATTAACTTTTTCTTTTCTTTGTTTTTACTCGAGGACGAGCAAAAAGATAAGTGTGGGGGTGTGATTGGTAGTCAAAAGTGCATTTTTATCATCATATTTACCATCACATTTTTATATTTATTCATTTAATTCTGCACAATTATTAATATTTTATTATTTATTGTGTGCAGGCCTCGAATTGTTATGTTAACAATAAATAAAGCCTAAAGAGCCCAAAAGCCCAGATCCAAGCCCATGTTTGAAGCCCAGGTGAAAAAGCGCAAATACAAAGAGTCAAAATGCAAATACAAGGGCTGAAAGTTGCAAATATCAGAGATTAGGGAAGGATAGACTTCTATCTAACCCTAAACACATGCAGGATGAGGATAAAAGGCCAAGATAAGAAGAAAATTCGTGGGAAGAAATTTGAAGAAATCTGGATTAAGAGTAACTTGATTACCAAGTTATCTCGAAAATTCAGATTAAAAGGCCAGGATCAAAATTCCAGAAGTAGAAGCCCACAGGGACGGACCAGGAGAGGCCACGCGCCAAAGCGCGTGGCCAGACATCACCAAAGTGCCGCGGATCCGCGGCAAAAGCCGCGGAAACGCGGCACTTTGAGCTTATCCTTGGACCAGATTTCGTTGGCACGTTTATCCGGGACTCTGTAGCCTTCTGCACCTATAAATATCACCTGCAGTGCAACGCAAAGGGTGTCCAGCGTCCAGCAAAGGGCCAAAAGCTAGGGTTTTTAGGTTTTAGGTTAGATTCCATTGTAAATTTTATTTTCTTTTTGTGAAAGCTGAGAGGAGATGTTGCATTCATGGAGGAAGGGATCCTCTTGTACCGATAGTGACAGCCGGTGTAAGTTGTAAATTTTCCTCCATTGTTTAAATCAAATCAAAGCTTGTTTTGTTATTTTTATGTTTTATTGTGTCTCTATCTTTGTCTATCATTGTTTTTCTATTTTTGGTTTATGACATTGTTTCTTTCTCTAATGTCTTGCCCACCATGAGATCCAACTGCTTCGAGAATACCTAGCCGAAGAAGGAACCTTGATGGCCTATGGCGATGAACAGGTCTTCATAGTTGCTTTTTATTCCCTAGTTGCTTTTTATTCCATAGTTAAGAAGGCGGACGATCCTATATGCCATGCTTGTACGCCTTCTAAGAAAAGGTAAATCATCGCAACGGTTCAAACGGTAAGCAGACTGAAGAGGTAATCTTTCTTTCTTTTCTTCCTTTAGTTTAGATCCACATCTTCCTAAATTCTTCTTTTCCACTTCACTGTAAATACCACCCATTGTAAATACCATCGTGACTAACAAAATAACTAAAAAGATAAATTTTTAGAGAAACTTGCTTAACGCTTCCATCGCAGTCCCTCCCTGAGGATCACGACCCGTATAGCCTTGCTACCGCGGATTAGAACTGATTCCTCGCACGATCTATTCTTAATCTAATATTCTAATTTTTGTGTGCAGGAAAAATCAGTCAACAGTGACCCTTTGCCGTCAAAGGCCTGTAGGGTCGGAGCTTTGAACTTAGGAAGATACGGGACAAGATCCCATTCTGCCAGGTATGGCCGGACTACTCCTGCTTCTTGGAGGGCTTTTCAATTGGTGAGGGCTTCCAAACGCTGTTCTAATTTATTCATTCTTTTAGAATGAGTGCCCCCATTCTCCGGATTGCCTCCCTCTTCAGATGAATACTTAGAGGACTCGGAGATGGACTGTTCCTCTTCCTCTATATGCACAGAAGATGAACTCTCCCCTTCTTTGTGCTTGCCTTTAGGCTTCTTAGAAGAAGTTTTAGCCTTAGACTTCTTCTTGTCCTCAAGCAATTATGCAAGCATCTGATTGAGGGTATCGATAGATTCTTGTTGGGCGCGAATCATATCAAATTGTTCCCTTTGGACCTGGGCTTGTTGTTCTAAGTGCATGGTCGTCTCCTCAGAGTGTTTGTCATATACGCGAAGGCTTCTTTCTCTACAAAAAAGTTCGAGGTCTATGATTCTGCAATGGCAGAGTGTGATTCACTTACTTCAATGCTCTGAGCTAGGGCACTGTAGTCAACTGGAGCTACTACACCAGTTCGAGTGCAGGTATGGCGGTACACTCCTTCCGGTTCTTCATCAGACTCATCAGAGCTTACTGCTAATTGTTTTTCCCTACTTCTGCTTGGCGTAGTGCTTGGACCTGCCATATTTGCAGTGACTTCGGGATACTCCGTGTCAAAGAAGGTTCTCTTTCTGCGGGAACGACACCTTTTGGCTGATCGGGGGGTTGAGGTTAAATATCGACTGCTTGCTTACATGTGAGCTGCAGCGACATTCAGAGAGCATTGCCATGATGAGCCATTCGCAGTAACAGGATGGAGCGATCTGATTAGCCCTCCTTTTCTTTATCAAATAATCCCTTAGATCTGTCGGAGGGGGATCAAAGAGATTAGCCTCGGGTTTTCGAGGGCTTTTTAGCTTCTGAGAGCCATCCTTGCGTCGTAATTCTGAAATGCAGGGTTCCGAAATGCGAAGCTTATGTTCTGTAGAACGGACGCGGCTCTCGCATTTTGGGTTTGAAACGAAGGTCTCGCGCCTCTGCTGAGAAGAGACGTGGACCTCGCGTTGCTGATTGTCGCATCTGGCTAGCGACACTTGAGAAACGTGGACCTTCTGATTTTCGCGTTCTGCTGTAGAGATGAGGGTCTCATGTCTCTAAGAAAAGGCACGGAGCTCGCGCTGCTGAACGTCGCGTTTGAGAGGTAAATCCTCAGAAACGCAAGCCTTTTGAGCTACGCGTTTTGGTCTCCACACGCGGACTTTACGCATCTGATGTAACTCAGAAGAGACGCGGGCTTGAGCCTCGCATTCTGTTTCTGCTGGACAGATAGTTGTTCCAGCTTCTTGCGTGTGTAGTTAACGTACGCGTCACCTCTGTTGACGCTCGGCGTTTCGGTTACATCGTACAGGTTGTTGGGAAACCCCAGTAACCTGGAGCTGAGGAAGAGGGCGGGTGTGGCCGGTTTGACCATTAACAACTTGGCCTTGCGGGTGTCATGAGAGACGTTGACGCAGGCGTAACCGTCAACAACGTTGGCCTCATAGGTCTCGTGAGAGACGTTGACGCGGGCGTTACGCGTGATACGACCTGCCATGATGCTCCCTACATAGGCCGCGTTCGAAGAAGTCTCCGAAGAGACCCGGGAGCAGATCTCTGAAAAGACCTTGAGGTACTACCACACCCTTGGGCTTTTGGAGTCAGAAGAGAGGAACTCTTCATACTTTGCTTAATCGAATTCCACAACAAGCGATTCAACCATTCTTCCCATGAAGGTGACGTCACCTTGTGCCACGACTTGATCATCAGTAGAGAAAGAGATCCCCAGCGGAGTCACCATCTCTTGTTTGGATCGGGAAAAATTTAGAGGATCGTAATAAAATTTCCTTATATAAATGAAAGATTACAACAGCCTCAAAAATTCTGATTACAAGAGAGAGAAGATATTCAAGCTTAAATCTTCTCTTTATTTAATGCTGGGTTCTTGATGTAGCGGTAGAAAGTGAATCTTGTTTCCGTTGACTGGGTGAACGTCACAATCTTCTGAGAATCTTCTCTTCGGACTATAGACACAGTAGCACAGCTTCTGTCCAATAAAATCTCAAAGAGACTTAAGGCAAGAACAAACTTGTACTCAGCAAGTTGTTAGAAGAGTTGAACTCTTTTTTATTCCTCAGCTGAAGCTTCTGGTTTTATTTTCAAAACTTCCGATTAAAATTTTCTACCCCTCTTCAGTAGCTAACTGAGCTATTTATAGGGGTTTCAGGGGGTAAAACTGTCCCCTGAAAATCTTCTATTATGGGGGTTAACTCCCCTCATTACGTGGACAGTAATTGACCCAATAATGAGGGCAGTTATAACCGAGATGCAGAGCTTCTCTGTAGTCAGAAGGCGAACTTCGAGCCTCGCATTTCAGATGCCGACTCCGAACCTTGCTAGACGAGGGTTTCTAACTCTGCCAGACGCGGGTTTCAGGCACTGCGTCTTGAGACTGCAGTGATTTCGAGAAGCGGGCTTCAGGCTCTGTGAGTTGAGACTGTAGTGATGTCGAGATGCGGACTTCAACCCTCGCGTCTTGGTACGGTACTAATGTAAGGACGCGGGCTTCGAGTCGCATCCTGGTCATTACTGTGCAGCTAGGACGCAGGCTTCAATCCTCGCGTCTTGGTACTGTACTGATGTTGAGGCACGGGCTTCATGCCCTGCGTCATGAGTGGCTATGATTAGCCTCGCGTTTGGAGTATAGACTCTATTCTCTAATGACTTGTCTTCAGTGATTTTTAGACAGTCTACAGAACCCCCTCTAGAGTTTTCAAAACTCTGTGATTGACTGAGACGGGTTTCGAAATCCTTTGAACTTTTCTCTTAGCGTCAATTCTCTCAAGACTGGACTAACAATCTGTAACGCCCCGATCCGGCGGATACGGGGACGTCACTGCAACGTATATACGTAGGTCAGAACTACCCTCCCGTATATACGCTAAGCATCAGTACAGACAAGAATCAGAGTACGGAAGTAAGTGGTGCATTATACATTCCAACACATGAATACAATCACAGAGTTATCACCAAAAGTGATCCAATATTACATGAATATCACATCACTAATATGCGCAAATGCGAGAATACAAGGAAATATACAAGTATGAACAGTATGAAAGGCACTCACGAGTTTAAAAGAAAAACTCGAGAGACTCACAAGGGGGCCTGGAAGGATGGAGCTCTGGATGATCGGCTGGGGATCCACGCTACCGCTGCGCTACTCTGATCCGCAAGGGGAAGAATCTACACGCTCCAAGCTCCATGACCTGGACATGAGGATCCAGGGGAGTCAAATAATACTCCCCAGGCGAGTGGTGAAGCAAAACCAAGTGGCGAGCAAGGGTGAGTACATGTCATGTAAAGCCAAGGACAAGCAATCTGATTGTATGGCTTCAGATTACGGTTCCATGAGACTAGTACATCGAAGGAATAATCCAAACAAGGAAACCCTCATCTATATACCTTTATCTCATGTCACCATAACCCAAGCCCATTCAACCGACTGTTCTCAGGCATGATAAGATAATGAACAAGAGGCAAGTGAATACAATGGATAAAGCACAATATGAGCAGATAATACGATAATACTCATAAACCGGAAATCCGAAGTAAAATCCCGGACAAGCAAATATAGTAAGGCACAACACAGATTCATAGCCATTTAAGTTGCAGGCTTTGGTATGCGTCCCATTCCACATACCTCCACTTACAACTTAAAGAGCCGGTTATTACGACACTTTATTATTACTCGTCTTACCCTGATATCTAGCTATGTGAACTAGCGTCCCAACGCACATAGATCCATATCCGAGTAAAACAAGGTTGTTATTGGAAACTAGCGGGGGTATCAACGAACTATGTTTACAGTGGGTCCCGTACATACCCGGGACCACGGCCCAGGATTGTTCCGTTGCATGGTAACGGAAACCAGCCGCAAGGCTAACAGGAGGGACTTATGTATGCCCTTATCATGATGGTACCAGTAATGAGGGAGCCAGCTCTCCCTCGGTCCCCTGGAGGCCCACAGGTCAGACCGGAACATGTAGTTGCACAACATTCCTAAAAGCCACTGTAAACACGAACACATATTGATATCCGCATGTTTCCCCCGACCCAATACAAGTTGGTCCTTTTTAGGATTCATTAGTTTAATTATCACTTTACGGGAATAACTGGAACAGGACATGATTAGGAAATCAGGAGTACATAAGTACTATATAGTCAGGTCACTGCATGTAAAGCAGGAATACAAGTCACTGATCATGATACAGGATAATAAAGTAAAGTTCCCGTAAAGGTGATAATCACAAGTCAAGTTTATCATGCTGGGTGTCAAGTGATAGCATGACAGGGTGATGATATTTAGTAAACAACCAAGCATATCAAAGGATTGATAATAGTCAGGTTAAGTCATGGCATAACAAAAGGGGTCTTGCCAAGTAGTAGCATGGCAGGTGGTCAGGTGATAACACACTAGATGGTCAGGTGATATACATGTGTTAAATAGAAGCATGCAACTGACTAGTCTGAGGTAATGGTATGGCAAGGTAACATAAAAGTAACCCAAAGTACAACGACCACGAAGGGTCGGCCACGCATAGTATAAAACATGAAATAAAATACATGGAGACTAGAACGAGAATATTTGCATAATCAATGAAATAGGGAGCAAGAGGGCAGCGAGCGAGAACACTCGCCTGAATCACCAGAAACGCCGAAAGGTCCGAAATCCACGGAATTCGGGATGCGCCATAATATATGATATAAATATGTAGAGTGAAGAGGAGAGAGAAAGAGAGGAGGGAAGATGATGTTTGTCAAGAGACAAGTCAAGCAATACCAATATATGATATAAGACTCAAGGATATGGTTCATATTCAAGAAAGAAATCAACTATAACAGACAGCTAAAGTTAGTCGACTAGGTGGAAAGAGTAGTCGACTAATAGAGGGGTTAGTCGACTAACAGTCTGGTATAGTCGACTAAAACTGGGTTCCAGAGAGTTGGGTTCTGGTTTCAGGAAAAGTTAGTCGACTAGGGTGGAAAGGGTAGTCGACTAACAGACATCTCAAGTCGACTAACAGTCATGTCAAGTCGACTAATACTGAGTAACAGAGAGTTGGGTTTCTGATTCAGGAAAAGTTAGTCGACTAGGGTCAAGGGAGTAGTCGACTAATCGAGGTTTCTAGTCGACTAATAAATAACCTAAGTCGACTAAAACTGTGTTCCAGAAAAGGTTACGTTTCAACTAAGGGTTTCAAGTCGACTAGTCCTTAGGTCAAGTTGACTAATCGACTGGAAACAGCACACAGAACAGATTTGGCTGGTTTTGTTTGATGTCAACTAATCATGATTTGAAGACCTAAGCATACATGATATGAAAACATAATTATACTAGGAGTTAATCAAATCTTGGTGAAGAAGAACACTCACCAAAAGAGTACAAGGTGATGGAGTGATGGTGGTAGTGATTGAAGTTGATGATGAAGAAGAAAGTGGAGGTTGGAGGTTTTGTTGTTGGTGTTGGTGAGAAGAAGTGGTGGCCGGAGTTCGGGGGTCTCTCGCCGGAGTCGTGGTGGCCGGAGGCGCCGGCGGAGGTGGTGGAGGTGAAGGGGATGTTGGAGGTTAGGGTTTTGGTGAAGAGAAGAAAGAGAAAGATGAAGTGAAAGTGAATAAAGAAAGGGGAAGGAAAGTATTTATAGGTTTTAGGTTTTTGTGAAGGAGGTGCAAATAATTAAAAGAGAGGGGGGTTTTTGTAAATAGGGGAGGTGAGGTGTCTCTCCTAGCCACACTTGGTTGGCCATGGTGAGGGGTGAGGTGGAGGGTGAGGTGGAGATATTTGTGGTGGAAGTAATTGGAAGATTAGAGAAGGAATTGGAAGTTGTAAAAGTTTGGGGAAAACTTAGGGTGGAACGAAAGAAAGAAAATAGGAAAAGGAAAAGAAAATGGAAAAGGGAAATTATTCTCTTGGAAGAGGAAATGAAAAATAATGAAAGTGGCGGATTCCCGGGATTCGGTTGCGGATGCGGAAAGCTTTCGGGAAAATACCGGAATCGTCCGAAATTCAAGCATCTCGGAACGACCCGAAATAATTACCAAAAATCAAGAATAATATTTTAAGACTCATAGTGAAATCCGTTTGGAGAAATAATTTATAGTTTTAAAACTAAAAATCCCGGAATCAGTTAGCGACCGACTCCGATGGAATTTTCATAAAATCATAAAATCCTCAGAAAAAGTATGTAGATAGAAAATATGATTTAAGAAATAATGTCTAAAGGTACTTGTAGAAATTCTAAACCGTTTGTAAACTAAAAATCCGGGAATCGGTCAGCAGCACTGGCCGACACCGGTTTTGAAGATATTTAATTAAATTCAGGAAAATTCCAGAAAATCATATAAAATCTAAAATATAGGAAAATAATATTTGAAACTAAAATCGGTCAAATCTAATTATCGGAAAGACCAAATCAAGTAATACATTAGGATCGGGTCTTCGGTTCAGACTAGGGCTGACTCCGAGTCCACGAATCCAAATTTAAGACAAAACGATCATATAAACGATTCATAATACAAAATAAGTACAGAAGGTAAATCGAAAAATACGATCAAAAATCTAAATACGCAACTAAGTACGTATTCCGGGAGCGGGGTGTTACAATCCATCCACCTTACAAAAAATTGCGTCCTCGCAATTTCGATAAGGGGTAAATTGAACACAAAGGGGACATGGGTGGAATTTATACCAATTAAGATATGAAGCACTATAGGTAGGGCTCTCAGGTCGACTGAACAATAATCATCCTCCGCACTTCCGGCTGTATAAATCTTTAGAATTCTAGTTGTACTGCATATTTGATAGCCCTCCGAGAATAAGCCAGAATACTGAAGATAAAGGAAATCCTGATAGTCCTGAGCATAATAATAAAGAAGACCGATAATTAAGAATCCCGAATACCAGGCACCAATCACTCTGAAAGAATATCCGTAGAGAATTCCGACTGCTGACTTCTGAGAGATAGCCAGATCAGGATCAATCTGGAGAATACCAAGCTTCATAGAATTCGCCGAAGAGGTCACATAATAGCTTCATTCTGAACCAGCCACTACCTCTCTAGTCTAATCATATCTTAAGTTGGCATAAAGGCTTCATAAAACCAAAACAGGGAAGGGAGAGGAAGGATTAGGAATCAAAGGAAGGATGGCCAAGAAATAGATAACTCTGCACTTGTAGTTGGAATGTATAACCAAGACTCAAGTATTCCAGTTGCAATTTCATTACCATTAATTTGCCCTCTGGACGTACTGAGAAAGTTAGAGCCTAAGCTCTGATACCATCCTGTAACGCCCCGATCCGGCGGATACGGGGACGTCACTGCAACGTATATACGAGGTCAGAACTACCCTCCCGTATATACGCTAAGCATCAGTACAGACAAGAATCAGAGTACGGAAGTAAGTGGTGCATTATACATTCCAACACATGAATACAATCACAGAGTTATCACCAGAAGTGATCCAATATTACATGAATATCACATCACTAATATGCGCAAATGCGAGAATACAAGGAAATATACAAGTATGAACAGTATGAAAGGCACTCACGAGTTTAAAAGAAAAACTCGAGAGACTCACAAGGGGGCCTGGAAGGATGGAGCTCTGGATGATCGGCTGGGGATCCACGCTACCGCTGCGCTACTCTGATCCGCAAGGGGAAGAATCTACACGCTCCAAGCTCCATGACCTGGACATGAGGATCCAGGGGAGTCAAATAATACTCCCCAGGCGAGTGGTGAAGCAAAACCAAGTGGCGAGCAAGGGTGAGTACATGTCATGTAAAGCCAAGGACAAGCAATCTGATTGTATGGCTTCAGATTACGGTTCCATGAGACTAGTACATCGAAGGAATAATCCAAACAAGGAAACCCTCATCTATATACCTTTATCTCATGTCACCATAACCCAAGCCCATTCACCCGACTGTTCTCAGGCATGATAAGATAATGAACAAGAGGCAAGTGAATACAATGGATAAAGCAGAATATGAGCAGATAATACGATAATACTCATAAAACTGGAAATCCGAAGTAAAATCCCGGACAAGCAAATATAGTAAGGCACAACACAGATTCATAGCCATTTAAGTTGCAGGCTTTGGTATGCGTCCCATTCCACATACCTCCACTTACAACTTAAAGAGCCGGTTATTACGACACTTTATTATTACTCGTCTTACCCTGATATCTAGCTATGTGAACTAGCGTCCCAACGCACATAGATCCATATCCGAGTAAAACAAGGTTGTTATTGGAAACTAGCGGGGGTATCAACGAACTATGTTTACAGTGGGTCCCGTACATACCCGGGACCACGGCCCAGGATTGTTCCGTTGCATGGTAACGGAAACCAGCCGCAAGGCTAACAGGAGGGACTTATGTATGCCCTTATCATGATGGTACCAGTAATGAGGGAGCCAACTCTCCCCTCGGTCCCCTGGAGGCCCACAGGTCAGACCGGAACATGTAGTTGCACAACATTCCTAAAAGCCACTGTAAACACGAACACATATTGATATCCGCATGTTTCCCCCGACCCAATACAAGTTGGTCCTTTTTAGGATTCATTAGTTTAATTATCACTTTACGGGAATAACTGGAACAGGACATGATTAGGAAATCAGGAGTACATAAGTACTATATAGTCAGGTCACTGCATGTAAAGCAGGAATACAAGTCACTGATCATGATACAGGATAATAAGTAAAGTTCCCGTAAAGGTGATAATCACAAGTCAAGTTTATCATGCTGGGTGTCAAGTGATAGCATGACAGGGTGATGATATTTAGTAAACAACCAAGCATATCAAAGGATTGATAATAGTCAGGTTAAGTCATGGCATAACAAAAGGGGTCTTGCCAAGTAGTAGCATGGCAGGTGGTCAGGTGATAACACACTAGATGGTCAGGTGATATACATGTGTTAAATAGAAGCATGCAACTGACTAGTCTGAGGTAATGGTATGGCAAGGTAACATAAAAGTAACCCAAAGTACAACGACCACGAAGGGTCGGCCACGCATAGTATAAAACATGAAATAAAATACATGGAGACTAGAACGAGAATATTTGCATAATCAATGAAATAGGGAGCAAGAGGGCAGCGAGCGAGAACACTCGCCTGAATCACCAGAAACGCCGAAAGGTCCGAAATCCACGGAATTCGGGATGCGCCATAATATATGATATAAATATGTAGAGTGAAGAGGAGAGAGAAAGAGAGGAGGGAAGATGATGTTTGTCAAGAGACAAGTCAAGCAATACCAATATATGATATAAGACTCAAGGATATGGTTCATATTCAAGAAAGAAATCAACTATAACAGACAGCTAAAGTTAGTCGACTAGGTGGAAAGAGTAGTCGACTAATAGAGGGGTTAGTCGACTAACAGTCTGGTATAGTCGACTAAAACTGGGTTCCAGAGAGTTGGGTTCTGGTTTCAGGAAAAGTTAGTCGACTAGGGTGGAAAGGGTAGTCGACTAACAGACATCTCAAGTCGACTAACAGTCATGTCAAGTCGACTAATACTGAGTAACAGAGAGTTGGGTTTCTGATTCAGGAAAAGTTAGTCGACTAGGGTCAAGGGAGTAGTCGACTAATCGAGGTTTCTAGTCGACTAATAAATAACCTAAGTCGACTAAAACTGTGTTCCAGAAAAGGTTACGTTTCAACTAAGGGTTTCAAGTCGACTAGTCCTTAGGTCAAGTTGACTAATCGACTGGAAACAGCACACAGAACAGATTTGGCTGGTTTTGTTTGATGTCAACTAATCATGATTTGAAGACCTAAGCATACATGATATGAAAACATAATTATACTAGGAGTTAATCAAATCTTGGTGAAGAAGAACACTCACAAAAGAGTACAAGGTGATGGAGTGATGGTGGTAGTGATTGAAGTTGATGATGAAGAAGAAAGTGGAGGTTGGAGGTTTTGTTGTTGGTGTTGGTGAGAAGAAGTGGTGGCCGGAGTTCGGGGTCTCTCGCCGGAGTCGTGGTGGCCGGAGGCGCCGGCGGAGGTGGTGGAGGTGAAGGGGATGTTGGAGGTTAGGGTTTTGGTGAAGAGAAGAAAGAGAAAGATGAAGTGAAAGTGAATAAAGAAAGGGGAAGGAAAGTATTTATAGGTTTTAGGTTTTTGTGAAGGAGGTGCAAATAATTAAAAGAGAGGGGGGTTTTTGTAAATAGGGGAGGTGAGGTGTCTCTCCTAGCCACACTTGGCTGGCCATGGTGAGGGGTGAGGTGGAGGGTGAGGTGGAAATATTTGTGGTGGAAGTAATTGGAAGATTAGAGAAGGAATTGGAAGTTGTAAAAGTTTGGGGAAAACTTAGGGTGGAAGGAAAGAAAGAAAATAGGAAAAGGAAAAGAAAATGGAAAAGGGAAATTATTCTCTTGGAAGAGGAAATGAAAAATAATGAAAGTGGCGGATTCCCGGGATTCGGTTGCGGATGCGGAAAGCTTTCGGGAAAATACCGGAATCGTCCGAAATTCAAGCATCTCGGAACGACCCGAAATAATTACCAAAATCAAGAATAATATTCTAAGACTCATAGTGAAATCCGTTTGGAGAAATAATTTATAGTTTTAAAACTAAAAATCCCGGAATCAGTTAGCGACCGACTCCGATGGAATTTTCATAAAATCATAAAATCCTCAGAAAAAGTATGTAGATAGAAAATATGATTTTAAGAAATAATGTCTAAAGGTACTTGTAGAAATTCTAAACCGTTTGTAAACTAAAAATCCGGGAATCGGTCAGCAGCACTGGCCGACACCGGTTTTGAAGATATTTAATTAATTCAGGAAAATTCCAGAAAATCATATAAAATCTAAAATATAAGAAAATAATATTTGAAACTGAAATCGGTCAAATCTAATTACCGGAAAGACCAAATCAAGTAACACATTAGGATCGGGTCTTCGGTTCAGACTAGGGCTGACTCCGGTCCACGAATCCAAATTTAAGACAAAACGATCAAATAAACGATTCATAATACAAAATAAGTACAGAAGGTAAATCGAAAAATACGATCAAAAATCTGAATACGCAACTAAGTACGTATTCCGGGAGCGGGGTGTTACACAATCTTCTGAGATATTTTGAGTTTGATCTTGTCTGGATTTTGGTCTCCATGAGTGCACTGTTAAACTCTTTAAAGCCACCAGAAATGATCATTGTGAGTGTCTGGATACACAGTCCGAATCTCCTCGATGCTCTGAGCTGGTTGTTATTGTACTGTTGAACATGGGGTTAACAGTCATCTGCTTGTGTCAGTATACTGTTGAACTGATTGCAGAAGCAAAGACTGAACGCAAGTCTTGTAGGCATAGAGGTCATGTTGCCTTGGAGACGCGGACCTCACGAGTCTTATCAAAGTGGAGACGTAGCTCTCACATGATCGAAGTAACACAGACTTCTCATTGAAGAAATACAGCCTTACTGCTTTGCTCAGATGCGAGGTCATTGAAGTGGAGACGCATCTTCCATTTTGCTGAAGTAACGCAGACTTCAAGGTGGTGACGTGGTCCTTCTTTAAAGAGACGCGGTCCTGTTAAATGCGAGACTCGCATTCTGAGAGATATTGCCACGTGTCAGGCGGCACTGAGGAGACGCCTTTCCTTTAATGCGCGTTTTTCGCGTTCAAGGCGTGATGCCACGCGTCAGGTGGAGATTGGGCTCAAGACATGTGCTGCGTATCTCGATGGATTACTGTGTCGATAAAAGAATCAGTCTTTCAAGAGTCATCATTTAGACTCCATTCTTCTCCACTGAGCCCTGCGTTGAGGACTTTCAGAACTTAAGAAAATCTCCGATCTTTTTCTTCCTTCCTTCATCTTCGATACAGAGTTCTCGGTCAAAATGGCCCCGAAAACAAAACCCGTAGCTTCGTTATCGAGCGCTATCACTCCAGAAGTGCAAATGGGCGGCTCCTCCACGCAGGAGGCCCCCATGTCAGGTAAAGAACCATTTGCCCTGGTTTTCACCATAAAGGGATTTGAAGAGTTATCTTAACTCTTAAGTCTCTTCTGAATTGAACAGCCAACGCGAGGTTCACGCCCGTGTTTTTGACCTCCAGGCGCGGCTTTTGCAGTGGTAGACAAGATGCGAGTTTGATGACATCTGCATCTTCGCTTCATCAGTTAGAATCCGTATCTGCTTGTTGAACGCGGGCTTTGTTAAGCCTTGCATTTGATCCTGACACTTAGAGAATTTTCTTAAGTGGGAGAATTCAGACGCGGATTTCATGTGAGCCTCGCGTCTCTGAGACTGGACGCGGGCTTCATTGAGTCTTGCGTCTGGGTCCAATACTTAGAAAAATTTCTAAGTTGTGGAGTTTAAAACGCGGGCTTTAGCGAGGCTCGTGTCTTTGAGTTTAGACGTGGGTTTTGCTGATCTCCGCGTCTAGACTCAATCCTGCATCTGAGCTTTGAACACTTAGTCATTTTCTTTTAGATTTCTGACTGTGTATTGTTCTTTGCAGTGCGATATTCCTCCAACTCTCTATCTAAGAAGTGCCATTTTGGGCACGTGGGTGGCGCTGATCCGAATCTGACCTTCGTGCTTCCAAGAACTGCTGTTGTGACTACTGGTAAGTCAAAGGAGCTAAAGAATAGGATCAACAATGCCAGTATGCTGACCTTCCGGGAGATCATGACCGATGGGCTATTCGAGTCTGACACCCGGGTTGTGCTGAAGAAACTTGACTTCTTCTTTGGTGACGCCATCACTGAGGAAGATAGGGTTTTGTATGACGAAAACTATAAGTGACTCCGTCAGATAGGGGACAGGAGATTTTTTCCTTTCCAATATTCTAGAATGTACCCCTTAGCCTATCTTCAGCACACGTCGATACACCGCGCAATGGAGTGGGACCTTTCTCAGTCTATCTCTGGCGTGTCCCTCGACAAATTGGGTGCAAAGGAAGTATACCTTGCTGGCCACGAAGAAGATATATTCAGTTTACATCCCGGATTGGTCAGGGTCGAGTATCCAAAAGGAGAAAACCCTCAGTAGGCTACCTCCTTCATCAATCAATTCATGAAGGTGAGGGGTGATTTTCCCACTGACTTTCGTCCGCTCGGTGGGTCCACTCACCGACAAGTCATGGTGGGGTAGGATGGTTGGATTTGTTCGAATACTACTGCTTGGAATTCCTTCTAGCCTGGTTCCGGAGATTCCTTGAGAGGGGAAAGATCTTAGGGTATTAGCACCCTGAATTTATCCTTGTAGGATTAGAGAAGTGATTCTCTGAATTCTTGAAAGCGAGAGAGTAGATCTCTTGTTGGCTCAAGCTTTGAAGCCACCATAGAAGCTTATGGTTTTCAAAGCCTCTTAGACTTGAATTTCTTCAAGACCGTGAGCCTATTGGACTTGAATCTTTTCAAAAGTCCCTGAGCCTAGCCTACTTGGTGGGGTAGGATGGTTGGATTTATTCTCATAAAGCTTAGGGATTTGCTCATGAAGAGCAAGCCCCATCTCTCCAACTGGAGTAATAAATGTTCCCGTCAGGGGAGCGTTACAATCTCCTGACGGGCATATTTATTACTCCAGTTGGAGAGATGAGGCTTGCTCTTCATGAGTTGTATGACGCCTCGGGGTTAGTAATTGGAGATGCTCACATGAAGAGTATGTCCCAACTACTGAGGAGCTTCACTTGTTGAAGAGAGAGAATCCTCAGGTGTATGAGACTTATTGAAAAGTGTTATATCACTTCCATATTTGCGGACAGATATCCGTCTGGAGGAACAGGGGCGTTAAACAGATGTCCTGGGCGAGCTACTTGTTCAATGACATAATGAAAAATCTAACCCAGTGATTAGTCTGGCCCTTTGCACTGATGAAGAGATTGCCAAGAGGATCAGTGCTTTCACAAGCTCATATATGACGGAGTCAAACGAGGATACTTTCATGCCTGATACGGTCTTTGAAATTTTTCACTATCAGGCCCAGATTCCTATATCTGACCGGGCTCTACTGGCGAGCTACCTCATGTTGTGGTTGAAGCGTTGTACGGTGCCAACGTTGTCGCATGAAGTGATGATCGCCGATGTGGTGTATCCGATAGTCCTGCTAGCGCATGGGAAGTCAATCTCTCCTCTTCCAGCGATGGTAGCAGACATCCAAAGTGGTTTACGGGGGTTGACCAAAAGCCTGTGCCAAGTGGAGGTTATTATGGACTCCCAGGGCAGGCCGGTGGTGGATTCATAGGGGAGACCAGAAGTGCAGACTCCCAATCCTCGAGTTGAGCTTCCGTATACGCACCTGATGGCTTGGTACGTCATGCATTGCCCCTCATTGATGACGATGGTGTCCTCCTCAGAAGGCTTCGTCCCTTTTTTGCAGAGGCTAGAGAATTCGAGTTGGTCACAGTACTAAATGTACTATGTCCTAAAAACTATTCTCGGCAGCTCGAATTATCAGCTTGATCGATGCTTCCCCAAGATTTCTGGCGCATCCTATGGAGATAAGTTTGCCGACTTTGCAGAACCGAATGATTTCACACAGCTACTGTCTGGTGTCTTTTGTGGCTCATCACATTCGGCCCGGATATTTGGTCTTCCGGCAAGGTGATTCATGTACGATCGAGCCTTACATGCTGAGTCGCTTTGCTAGGCAGTTTATTATGATCAGTTATATGTCGGCACCCCAACACTGGACTCCGCTTCAGTTGTAACCTATTTGAAGGTGCATGGGCGTGGTATTATAGTGTAGCTGGAGGAACAAAGAATATTTTCGTCTACCTCATAGGATGTCGAACTATTATACAAGCCTCAGTTTCTGCACATGGTACTTCCTCGCTAGCAGGGTGCCCTACTTTGGCATGAATACTTCATGTATTAGGAGTATTAAGGCCTCTTATAAAACCAAGTTGGGTTCCAAGAGACGCATACGAGGGATGAGTGAGAACCAAGTGGCTAAGAGGGAAACAAAAGGGAGGCAAGGAGGGAGACTAGTAGGACTGGAGTGGCCCTGGTGCTGGAATCTGGCGCGGGAACCGCGGAGGAGCACTCTGTCCGGAGGGCTCCGTTGGCCCGAAGGCCCAACACTCTAGTTTTGATGATGATTAATTCATGTAGTTATAGTACTAATGATCTTGTGTTTAATTAGTATCAGATATTTAATCAAGATCTTAGTTGGTGTTTAGCTTCAACAACGAATTTAAAGTCAAAGATTTAAGCTAGCACATGTTGATTCAAGAGCTCGCGCATCAAGATTGCATCAAGTACTCAAGAGGAGTCTAACTCATTGGATCAAGATTTGACCAAGTCAAGAAGGAGAAGAAGACCATCAAGAGAAGATTTCTAAGAAGACTTGTGTCATGTTTGTAAGTGTAAAGATTTTGATTTTAGATAAAATGTAATGATAGATTAGTTGGTGGATAGCTCAAGTTCATACACACTCACACACAAGATTTATATGTGTTTTCATAAAAGAGTTTTTGTTTAGAAAAATACCGTTTTGATTTTTTAGCTTAAATATACATGTGTTTTTATCAAAACTTATTTTAGATTTTAATATCAAAAACATAGATATTACATCATATATGTGTAGTGGATCTTATCCATACACACTTAGCTTTAAAGTGTTTAGAATATCTTATTTTTGTATTTGGAAAAGTTTTGAAAAAATCATGTATGAAAAATACAGGTTTTTGTTTAAGGCAAAACATCTATATTACAAAAATAGTTCAAAATGTATGTAATCTGTTTTGATTTTTAATCAAACATGTTTTGTATTTCAAAGTATACCAATGAACCTATATTTGTAGAATTTATGAGATTTTATTGAAGGAAAAAGACCACGTTTTAAATCCCTAAAACCTGTATTCTGGCCTTCTGTCGGTCGACCGCACGGTCGACCGAGCCAGAGGTCGGTCGACCGACGTGCACGTTGTGCACGGCCTTGTATGGCTGGAGGGCCGGTCGACCGACCCGGTCGACCGCCAGAGAGTTCTGCTCCCTGGATCTGACCCCGGTCGACCGGGCGGTCGACCGGCAGAGAGCTTCTGCTCTCTGTATCCAGGCCTCGGTCGACCAGTGGCACAACGGTCTGAAATCCTACCGTTGGCCGGTCGACCGGGCGGTCGACCGACAACAGGATTTTCTTGCTGAATTGGCCTCCAACGGCCATAATTTGGGAGCCTATAAATTAGGGTTCCTTGGACTGTTCTCTACAAGATTTTAAGTAATTTTTCAAGATAGTTTTTCTTACACTTCTAAGTGTTTATCTCCACTTGTTTTAGAGTCAAATACTTCCATATCAAAAGGAGAGTTTTTCAAGAGTGTTTTGTAAAAGAGATTTATTTGAGTTTTTTACCACCAAATCAATCCTAGTTTTTCTCACACATACTTGAGCTTTCCATGCTATATCAATCCTATAGGAGAGTTGTTGTGAGAGTGCCTTTAGGTGATCAAAGTGTTTAGATCACCAAGTGTTCATTCTTATATTGAGAAGGCGGACTTACGGGTTCGCGTTATTTTGAGTTCTAGTGAGAGCTCGGTGTAGAGGTGCAGCCTCGGCAAGCTAGTGTGCTTGCGGTGTGTAGTTCTTACGGGAACAAGAAAGGGACTAGTGAGTCTAAGGAGTTCTAGTGTGAACTCGCTGTAGGTGTTGCGGCACCGAGTGATCCGGTGGGATCGATTTTAGTGAAAAATCCTTCATAGTGTTGAAGGCGGGACGTATAGCAAGGGTGCTCGAACCTCGAAACAAATCTCCCATGTTTGTGATTGCTCTCTCTATCTCTCACTTGTATTTATATCTTTCATGCTTACATTGCTCATCTATTTATATGCTTGATTATATATTGTGCTTAAATTGATATTTGCTTGGGATTATTTGCTCACACTTGTATTCAACCAAGAGAGCATAGCGGCACCTCAACTCTTATTTAGAGGAATCTTGAGGAGTAATCCAGAGCCCTTCACCGGGAATTCGGCTACACTCTTTGGTTATACCTTGTGTGTTTAGCTTAATAGTTTTTAGTTGCATAAATAGTTTTAATTCAATATTATTCATCATTAGATTAGCTAGTCACCTATTCAAAACCCCATCTAGGTGATTTCATTTGGTATCAGAGCCTGGTGCTCTGATTTGGGTCTAAACAACGTAGAGTTAAAGATCCTTATTTATAATCACAATATTTATACACACACTGGATTTCATGTTACCTCCCATGTTTGACATTCTTAACATCCAAACTTAGAAAGTTAAGATATCCATGTACCTCAAAGGCCTACGTATTCATGTTTATCTTCCTACCATTAAGGATTCATACTTTAGTAATAGCAAGTATTGAGGCTAGCTCAAAAGTCTCCATGCCATTAAAGTCAACCCTAAATGATGATTATCTATGTAGGATTTCTAACTTGATTCGATTCGGCTTTTGTAGTGGAACACTATAGTCTCTCTTGGCGAACAAAGCAATTCTATGCGGGGAGTGATTCGGAGATGGAAGCGATGCTTCCAACTGTGCTACATGGTCTAAGGGGATAACCCCCTTGAGGTAAACTCTGAATCCGAGTTAGAAGAAGATATTGACATGTCTTATGATGAACTTGAATCTTTTTGTCAACAACTTCTTAAAAAATATGATTATTTAAAAAGGATAATAATAAATTGAAAAAGAACAACACTTCTTTGCTAAAAGAAAATGATTCTTTTAAAAATAAATTTGCATGTATTTCAAAAGAAAATGATATGTTGGAAAAGGATATATTTCCTTGACTTCTAAATAAATGATCTTTGTGAGAAAATACTTCTTTGAAAAAATAAAATTATTTTGGTGAAAAAAGATAAAGAAATTGCTTGGAAGAAAAAAAACTCTTTGAAAAGAAAATTTATTTCAAAAGAAAAGGAAAAAACATCTCTAAAAGGAAAAAGAGATTGATTCTCATTCCTCACCATACTTTTCATGCTACTATTGATAAAAATGAGATTAATTTTTAAAAAATAGAATAGATTGTTGAGCTCTACTTTGAGTAATTATGCATTTAATCATAATAGATTGGAAACCTTGTTTCAAAAGAAACAAACTTCACATGTACATGCACTCACCCACGACATGCATATGGGACACTTTGTACATCATGATCACACTCATTCACATGTACATTCTAGAGTGTACATAATGTACACATTGCGGCCGCAAAGGCCAATTTAGCAAAGTTTCATTATGATAAGGTAAATTCTATAACTTTTGCTAATAAAAATGTTTAGGTTCCGAACAATGCTAACCCCCGTGGACCCAAAAGAAAATCGGTACCAAAATTCCCACCTCTTGTGTTTGATGTAGGTGTGGGCTCTCACATGACGTGAGAAGATTGGTGCCTTGGTGGTAGATGCATGGGCTAGACGGACATACAATTGATGCATCACTATCAAGAAAGTTTGGTGGAAGGACCACCATGGTTTGGAGATCTAGAGATGTACCCTAATGGTTTTGGTAACTATCTCTAACTCCTTATTTGTTTACATGCTTTTAGATTGTTGATTTTTAGCATGTTTTTCATGATTGTTATTAAA